>ML854755.1:9603-20639 GCA_009831015.1 Picea engelmannii | reverse complement strand
CCTGTTGCTATACCTCCACCCATCAGTGGACCATCACTGGCACCCCCCATACATCCACCTCCTCCAACCCCCAGTAGTACTCCCTCCACATTAGCTTATAGTACTAGTGAAAGCACTGCACCTTCCTATGTACCTTATGGAGTTGTACCACCTCAGAATCCCTACTTTCCCTTTCCTAGTCCTCCACAACCCATGGCTCCCCCACATCCTCATACGGGGGTAAATTTTGTTCAACCCTCTGCTGCTCAACAATACCAAAATTTTGAACAGTTGAACACAGCCAATCCAACTCATCCATCAAACAACACCAAGAGGAAAGGAAGGAACAGGAATAACAATAACCCAGGTCAAGGTGGGAATCAACCCCCACAGCATCAACCCACTGGGGGCAACCAGAACCAAGGGAACCAAAACCCCCAAGGGGGCAATAAAAACAAACGCCAAGGGTGGAATAATGTTAAAACCATCCACCCTTGTTCTCTTTGTGGCGTGCTCAGTCATTAAACCCACCATTGCCCCCAGATCATTGATTTCAAAAGGTTGAAGGACTCTGGGGGCCTTCCCCCCTCCCCAGCGCAACATGCCCCGCAGCAGGCACAACAACAATATGCGCAACAACCCCCTCCTGTTGTGCTGCAAAATCCTATCCCACATCAAGGTGTGATAAACACCCAACAGGACACGCAGCATCCCCCACCTCAGGTGGGCCAATACCACAACCCCAACAATCCAGCAGAGCAGACAATTCTCCTCACCAGTGAGGAAGAAATCCTTCTACAAACACGGAATTGTCAGTATCCAGCTAAGTCTACTCCTATCTCTCTAGAGACAAACCCTACACCAACGGGACCTCCGTTGGTGATCCCTCACCCTTTCGCCGAACCACCACTATGCATCCCTCGCATTCCATTGCGCAGGAATGTCCACAACCCACAGGCTAGGGCAACTCATAACTACAACTTAGTAGATGACTTAGCACAATCACCAGCTGCCATGTCAGTTTTGGAAGTCCTCCAGACTTGTCCTATGCAGCAGAAATCACTAATTTCCACCTTGGGGGCAGTCGACCCTGCTGATACTCGAATCATCACTTTTGACCTCGATAGATGCAAACCATGTCTTCCCACCGCGGTTGCTATTCAAATACCAGTAAAAATATGGAACATTACCGTCCATTGGTGTATCATCGATGAAGGAGCATCTACATGCATCATGTCCAAAACCGTATGGCAGAAACTTGGTTCCCTGGAACTTATACCATCTGCCATCACATTACGAGCCTATGAAGGACGACCATCATCTCCTGAAGGGCTCTTCCAAAATGTCCCCGTGGAACTCGGAGGCAAAACTATTCTCATTGACATCGAAGTTATCGACGCTCAACTCGATTACAATATCTTGCTTGGACGTAGCTACATGTATGCTATGAAGGCAGTGGCATTATCTGTCTTTCAGACAATCATGTTCCCCCACAATGGGAAGATTGTAACCATTGACCAAGTCTCACATTACGAGCCAAACCCATCTGCCAATCTCGATAACATTCTTCCTCTTATTCACACCAACAAAGACGTATATCCACTCGTTGAGATGGGTCCTGGTATTTTCAAAGATCCATCCTTGTTAGGGACGTACCATGGAGAACCACCACTCCTTTCCTCTAATCACGTATGCGTCGTATCCTCTAACAAAACTCACACGGAGAATTCTCATCCTCCTCAGGAGGCTTTAGTCATTCCTGATGTCTCAACAGTCGCAGCATCACTCTCACAGGAGCCTCCTACGAACCCGTCGACCCCCACAGTCCACGAATCCACACCCCCTTAGGGGCCTAGTCCCATTTGGGAGACAGTTCCCCGACCCCTCAGTCAAATTCCCTTCTTTTACCCTCCACTCGGTATAGAAGCTTTCCAAGTAGCCGCAACTCTCACGCTACCGAATATGGTGCTAGCAATCCCAGTGTGGTACTTTCATCCACCTGAGATGGTCCCTCGCCCATAGGAAGGACTCCCCATGATGATTCCTATCATCACCCCCACTACCCCCACTACCCCCATACTCCCTAACCCCCCTGCTACAGCTGGGGGCAGGAGAAAGAAGAAGGAGCCCACAACTCCACTTCCTCCGTGCATCCCACCACCTTGTGCATTATGTGAGAAAGAGGGTCACCAAACTAACAACTGCCCATCACTACCAGAATTATGGAATTTGATTCCCCCCAATCCAACCCCCACACCACCCATTACTACTGCTACCACTCAACCTACCAGTAGTAAAGGTTTGAGGACCAAATTCGCGTGTGCCATCTGTTCCGAGTATGGCCATTACACCCATCATTGTCCAGCACTGCCTCGTTTTCGGCAGGCATTAGCTATCATACGCCAGGAATTTCAGAACAACCTACGCCCTGCTACGTCCTCCACAACAACTCTCACCGACATTTGCTATGTCACTACTTCAGTCAATGAACGCATGAGATGCCCTTGCTCTCTTTGCGATTCATTAGAACATTTTACATACCAGTGTCCTATGATCCTGGAATATCAGCGATGTCAATTAGCTCTGCATCACCAACCCGTAGAGGTGATAATTGACCTTACCTCACCACTCGATAATCTTCATGTCATTTCTCCAGAACCTGAGGCACTCCCAATGCCTCCTTGGTTCTTCGAGGACATATCTGAGGATTTACCCCATAACCCACCCAACTCTCCCACTCATCCCCCTGCGGAGACTCTCCATCCCACCACTATGGGTACCCCTCAGTACCTCAATATATGGTTTATGTCGAGTGAACCCTCACCATCTCCTAGCGATACCCCCTCTGATTCTTCAGCAGGGGGCAATCACATTATCACTAAGATCACTCCTCACGATCCATTATATTCCCGTCGTTTCCAATGCGACGAAGAAATACTGGAAGAGCTACAATGCCTAGACTCTCCCTGGGACGCACTACATCATCGTGCTCTCTTCCTTCCGCAGGAAGCCCTCATGCCTCCTAGCCACAATCCCATTTACGCAGTTGAAACCAAAGACTTTATCCCATCAGGGCCTATCGATTGGTTCAACAATCCTATTCCTGCACCCGACGCTTTTGAATAAGGTAATCTGGCTAAAATTTCCCCCACCATCAAAATCGACATTTCCATTAAACAGGACATCGTCGAAGAAATAATTATTGGAGCCGCTTGCACTCCTCAGGAAATCGCCGCATATAAATCCCTCTTCCAGGAATACAGGGATATCTTCACTTGGTCATACACAGAAATGCCTGGCCTCGATCCTTCTATTGTCGAGCATCACATCGACACCTGGCCTGACATCACACCAGTCCGCCAGAAACAGCGACCGCTACACCCATCCAAGGCCATGGCTATCAAAGCCGAAATTGACAAATTCGAACTGTATTTAGCCACGGGATCAGCATCCCGCCACCTACATCACAGTTGTCCCTGGGCCACTTTTCATCCTGAGCCCCTGGGACGCCCTTTTTTTCATATCATGGTCAAGTACGCATGCACATTGTCACATTTATCTAATACATGCTCATATCTTTGATTCTCTTCAGATATTGTTCGCTTTGGGTATTTGGTTGTTCTATGTGCAGGTCCTTGATCATCATCTCTCCACATCATTCCTTCAGGTATATACTCAGCACTGTCATGTAGTCTCTCCTGTTGTATTTCATTTACATTTCCAGTCACACCCTCTGATATTGGCCTTTAGGATATCCCTTTCTGGATTTGCAGTACTCACACCTCTATTTTTGCATCTTCAGTACTGGTACCCGGTAGCTTTCTTACCCACATGAGTTGTCTCATTCATAGCACCTTTTTTCACTTTTGACACTCATGTTGTTCTTCATTACCCTTTAGGGATGGGAGTCCTGGTAGTCTTTCATCATGTTGCAGATCAACCACACACTTCTTCTCCTCATTTGGCTAGCCTCCCATATGGACTCCTAGATCACCACTTTATGGTTATGTTCTTTCTACCTGCACCTCCACAGGATCACGAACCCACCATATCATCCACCATCAGTTTGCCCATCTGCGAAACTCTCTCCATTTCACCTACCTCATACAGAAACTCACCAATGGGGCCCCCACCCTTCATCAGTTTTCCAAGAAATTTTTGCCCTCCCTGGGGCACTCATTTCACACTGGGGCACCCATTTCTGTATTTGTACATTTTTCCAAAACTATTCATTATTTATTGTACAAACGCCTTTTATTTTTAGTCATTTTCTTTTGTCGTCACCGTTGGCGACTTGCTTCCTTTTGGCCACACACAACCCATGTCACCCTTGGTTGGAGTATTATTTCTCATTTACCCTTGCCGGCATCGTCCATATCTTCAGAGTACTACCCAAGTCACTTACCTTTACCCTCTAAATTTGTTCACCTTGTCCCACCTCTGGCACAACTTATCACTGGTCTTGTCGTCCCCCTGACACTCGATCTTGTCACACGGTTGTGGCCACTCATTATATCATACACCCTCCAACCAAGGGCAGTCTTGATTCTTACCACTTCTTAACTTTGTCCATGTACCTCTGCCACTTCCTCACCACAGTAGATTCTCTGAAGCCCTTTGCTTCTGGGAGTCGCGTCCCCCTTTTGTCGACATCAACACAATTTTCCCGAAGGGCGACAGTATCTTGATTCTCATTTTCCATTCAATGAGAGATATCGTACGGCACAGAGGGAAACACCATTGCTCCCTGATGTCGTTGACCCCCATAACATTCGACGCCAACACTTTCTCATGTTGCGGTGGGTCTTACTTTGCGACTATTGTAGTTATTATTATCAGTTGTCGAAGACCTCTGAACTTGGTAGGGCCATCACCGCCTGCATCATCGTCACTGCTTGTTATTGCGATCATTGCCTATTGTTCAGAGTATGTTCCTTTGCAGAATTGTCTTCTGCCTTTATTGTTACCGCCCCCGAGGGCGCTGCAGTTGTCTACACCAACATTTCCATCATCTTTTTTCAGAGTTACATCATACGAGCATGGGGCATGCCTGCCTCGTTTGTACACAGTTGTATATTATTACGCACCTTATGGAAGGTCGGGTTCTACCGATTCCTTTCTTCTCCAAAGGATTTCTCTAGACGGTCCCACTCTTGCTCTCCCTTACAACACCATTCTCAGTAAAAGAAACATTGATGGATTTCGGCTATACGTATGCTCCTAACCTCATCCATCAGGGGGCATCTGTTATCACTGAAATTTCGTCCGCACGTGGCGACAAGAACTCTGCATCGTCAAAACAGGAATGAAGTCATTCATGGCACAGGATTAATTCCACAGCATTGCAAAAGGGTCAAAAACTATACAAAGTAACCAAAAATTGGAGGGCGCTTTACAGAATCTGGGTATGCGCGCATATGCGCGGAACAACAACATATAATGCGCGCATACGCGCACGATGCGTGGCTGTTGGGCGAAAAACCCGCGCACCTGCTAAATGGCGCATTTATTGAAATTGGTCGGCCTCCCAACCACTAATGGATCATCTCCCAAGCCGATTTGACATCAAATATGAGCTGAATCCGCATGGTAGGCTGGTCAAAGACCTAATTGAGCCCTAAAGAGCCCCTTTTCACACCTCAAAGGAGTTACATAATCACCCAATGCCATGCTATAAAAATCCGTGAAGAAACATCATTTTCTCAAGGAATTTCATGTAATGTTATGCTGCTTAGATTGTTTTAAGGACTCACTCCTTGACAATAACACATTAGCACCATTTCATTCAGCTATCCACCTCCCTCTTGAGTGGTATGCTTTGAGTTCTTTCACCATCATTCTCATTCTCTTATTGTAAGGAGAGCAAGTTTGTGAGGGCCTCAAGAGCCTTCCTTTGGAGGAAGAAGGAACCACAGTTCCCTTTCTTCATTGTGCTTTGGATTTCATCAATTGATCANCCTAAAAACATTGGTGATATTGGTCCATTGTGTTTGTTATTTCTTTTTCCATATGCTCATAGTTTTAGTTTGTTTTAATTTAATTCTTGTTTATAGTTTTGTTGTTCTTTTTCTAACTCTTTCCTCTACAACTGTCATGCCTAGCAAGACCCAAATGGGCATGTAAGCACCCTTTATTTTCTCACCAAGTGACGAATTGGGTGCAAACAGCGAGTCTCCTCCCTTCTGGATGTATCCTTTATAAGCCTCCCTTTTCTTCGCGGTTTTGGCTCTTGAGAAGGCACATTTATAAGTGTACCTTTCTCAGACACACCCTTTTCAGCTTCAATCTCCATTGAGGACATCGACACCATTTCTGAGCCAAAACCTCCACCTCCTATTGGGCTTTCAAAAATATGAGAAGCTGACCCAAAGGAATCCCAGGCACACTGGGGTTCACACCTAGCACTACGACTACCCTGTGGACCCCATTACATGTCTAGAGGGGATCCCATTTCGCAGTAGTGTAGCAGCCCACTCGTCTATGGGTGGTGGAGGATGCCCCTGCAGAACTTCACCAAGATAAATTTGCCAGACCGGAATTCCAAAGAATATAAGCTCCGCGTAAGCATAGGATTTCCCACATAGCTCCCAAAATTTATAAAAAAGATGAAGGAGTGAATCATAGCATGTTTGTACCACACCCACACATTGTGACATGGTGTTTAAGGACTCAACACACCAAAACTATTTGATGGATGCAATCCAGAGCATGTAATCGTCATCGATCGAAGTTACAGAGAACATCGGGTACATTCCTTCTGATCCTTTTCCAGACCCCCCGCTATTTAACGAATGATGTTTTACACGCTTGGTAATATGGATTATGGAGGCATTTAACGGCTTTCCTTTTATGGCGTCTAACCTTCTAGGTAGTATGCACACACATGCTCACCTTCGATGACTCTTTTCAGCAACAAAGGTCAAAAAATTCACTATGATGATTTAAGTCACTCATGAATCCCGTACTTTATTTTCCACTTCATGACACGCTGACATGATTCATCTTAATCAAAAGGAGCGGAGACTTTGGCTAAGTCATCACAAGTCACTCCAAGAAGCGACGGAGATCAAGTAAGTATTAAATGATTGAGATTAGCGCACTATGTAGGGACGTATTAGTCTTATCATATTTATTTATGTCTTATCACAAGTTGCTTGGATCATTAATTTTTTTTTGTCTTGATTATAGGAAATAATATTCCCTGATTAGCCGAACGAAGCTTACCCGGTGGCCTCACCGAAAGAATCAAAAGGAACATCGTAGCTGGATCACCGATGCAATGATGGATTTTGGTTTCTCCGAGAGCAGCGCTCCCGATCGGTTTCTCGACCCAAGTGACATGTTTGAGATACACACCAAACGAAACTTGTTATAGGTCGATGAATGAGAAAAATTGTCGACGCGATGCTGGGACAAGTGCAACAATTTGCAGGTCATCCGATCCGAGCTTGAGCCATGCTGCAACTGTTGAACTCCCGTTTGGTAAAATATTGGGCACATGCAATAGACATCAGAGGAGCATATGTTTCGCCTATGGAAAAACACAGGTTCCCATGGGCTCAAACTTGTGAAAATCTATTTATCAGTTGGTCTGAATATGAAAGAAGCCATCCTTTTCAAGAGGCGTCTCAAGTGGACCGTTGAAAGAAACTATTGGATGACCACTCTACATGGCAATTTTTGTTTGGCCTAAATTGTATTTAGTCATTAATTATAGTTGAATTTTAGATTATAAATAGAGACATCGACCGATGAGTAAAGGGTCAATGGTTGTTGTAAGAACTTCCTTTTTTTTTGGTTGTTGATAATTATTTTGAGACTGTTGTGAATTGAGAAGTCCTTCTGGGCCAAAGACAAGATATTTTTATCAGATGTATGTGATTGGAGTTGGAGAAGAATCACTTCCTTTTCTGTTCCATGAATGATGCAGTAAATGAGTAAGAGCAATTAATTATGTTGTCAAATTATCTGGTGCAATGTCTTGATGTTCTTTTCTTTAGTGATGAGAATGAATCGTTGTGTTGTTATGTGATGAATGTTATGGTAGATGAATTATTTTTATTACCATGGTCTTGATTACTTATGTGTTTTCTTTCGTTAAATTAGTTCTTTTTTTCTTTCTCAGACAGTAATTGGATGCTCATTTGGTTAATTTATTAGCACTAGGCCTTGCGGCATATAATCATTGTCTGCATGTTTGAGCAATGAGTTATCCCAAGCTTGACCTCTTCCCTCTAGTTAAAACCTCTATCCTATTATTTGTCAAGTTGGTTTATACTGTATTGCCTCTCTTTCTTATCAACCCCACCCAAGAGAAATACAGTAAAGGAATTTTCCTAACAGAAGGAAGAGCCTTCACCAGAAAACACAAAGCCCATCGATAATTTGGCCAGATCGCAAGATCCGGAGAACCATTCCACTCCAAACGCTGCAGGGTCTAATTGGGCCTTGGTGGAAGGTTTGGTTCCTTCTATTGAATCAGGGGATTTAGGCTCCATCAACAGAACTAGCGCTAGAAGGAGGGCCACAATGAATGGCTGAGTATATAAGTTATATGATATTTCAAACAACCTACAGATTTGTAAGGGCCCACATGCATGGCTAGTCATCCGACAGACAGCCCATGATCACTGAGTACTCCCGAAGCAGATAACTCACCCAATTCTGAGGAAGGACCTTTTCACCCTGAAATACCTTACGCCCTCCATCACAAGTGTTAGGAACACACAATGTACCTTTTTGCCTATACTTTTTGCCACCATTATAATCTTGATCACCCACATTTAGACTCATACTATCACTTTATCTGATCATCTCAAAGGTATACAACGTCCCTTCTCATTACTATATGTTTAATTTGTTTTACATGATATTTTACATCACTCTCGTACTTAACTATTGATTAGAAATGCATAAGTGTCCAAAACTGTAGATTAGCATTTGAGGCCCATTGCTGAAACACAGAACTATCCAAGGTCGTTGTTGCTGAAACACAGAACTGATGCTAAAACACAGAGCTGCTATATAGTCCGAGGTCGCAGATGCTGAAACACGGAGCTGCCTTATAGTTTGAGGACGCAGATGCTGAAACACGGAGCCGTTACACAGTCCAGAGTCGCAGATGCTGAAACATGGAGCTATTACATAGCCCAGAGTTGCAGATGCTGAAACACAGAGGAAACCGCCAGAACCGACGATGCTGAAACACAAGGAAGCCGTCACAGTCAGCGGTCAACACAGTCAGAGCACAATTCACGTGGCTGAAACAACCCTCGAATTGCGATGCTGAAACAACATCCGCAACAACGAGAAGAAGATGTTACACCAGCCGTAACAACAATACCTCATTCAGCTCCTGTAATATCATTCGGTTGCGTGAGACTAGGACATCCTATGCTAGTTTAGAAAGAAGATCCGATATTAGGATAAGGATCAGTTATGCATTGTAATTATTGTATCGAAGGGATCTCCTCTTTAAATCAGAGGAAATCACCATTCGAGAGATCCAAGTTTTATGTATTGAAGCAACTCTAGAGAAGCGGGATGTATTCTATTTTCCAAATTGTAATGTGATATTTCGACAGATGAATAGAAGACTGCTTTGAGTATCTCTTTCTAGCTTCCTCGTTTCAGGGGAATCTTGTGAGAAGGGAGGGCCCACCTTCTTCACAAGATTCACCCATTAGTTAGAAGTGTGTTAGTACAATTTATGTTTATGCTTTGTTTAACTGTCGTTTTCCGAAACACTGTTTTTAATGGATTCCGCTTTGCTGAAACACTACTAACTTTGTCTTAGTTTATTGAATGGAATTTGTAATCCTTTTTATCAGCAATCTTGTGTGATGATTTTATGAGGTTAGCAGAGACTGGGTTAAGGGTTCCTTCTCAGACAGGAAGGAATCGGATATCCTACCCTCTGTAGATTTCATTTACTTCTGCCAGTGTGCTAGCCAGAGGTTTGGTTAAGGGTTCCTGCTCAGACAGGAAGGAATCAAAACACCTTGTCTTCTGTAGATTTCCTTTACTTCTGTAAGTGTGCTAGCCAGAGATTTGGTTAAGGGTTCCTGCTCAGATAGGAAGGAATCAAAACACCTTGTCTTCTGTAGATTTCCTTTACTGCTGCAAGTGTGCTAGCCAGAGATTTGGTTAAGGTTTCCTGCTCAGACAGGAAGGAACCAAAACACCTTATCTTTTGTAGATTTCATTTACCTATGCAAGTGTGATAGCCAGGGATTGGGTTAAGGGTTCCTGCTCAGAACGGAAGGAACCAAAACATCCTATTCTCCGTAGACTTCCATTACTTCTGCAATTGTGCTAGCCAGAAACTGGGTTAAGGATCTCTGCTCAGAAAGGAAGAGATCAGGCTGCCCTGTTCTCTATAAAACGCAACCTCACAAGTGTGCTAAAACAGAAATAAGGCTCAAGGCTCCTGCTTAGGAAGGAAGGAACTAGGTGGCTTTGTTCTCTGTTAGATAGAGTTAATTGTTTTCTGCATTACTGTTTCCATGAAAGAGTGTTAGTACTGAAGTCTCTGTTTGAGAGTAAGGGTCCTGTTCTCTGATTACAGAATAGTTGTTCTTTCCCATTGCAAGTGTTATTTAATGTAATACAGGATTCTTAGATTAATCTTTAAAAGATATGCAATAGGGAAGATACTTTCCTATGATTTAATTCAGAACTTCAGTTAATTCAAAGTGTGATTAGTATAAATTTCTTTACTGCAACACTAAGTTTCTTTTGGAATTGAGCATATATAGTGCGTGGCTATATTTGAAATAAAATACTTCCCTGGGTTGATAATTTATGTATCACTTGATTGTTTGAATCAATTAAGCAATTATAGTGACCAACATTTTGGCGCCATTGCCGGGGAAGATAGCTATAGATTTCGAAATCACTTGTGATTTCTTTTCCTTAGATAAAAAGAATGCATGAAAGACCCCAAAGACACTAACCCTACAGGTGGCAAGGGAAAAGGAAAAGGAGGAAGAAAGACTTTCATTGACGAGATTGCATCCAAGTCTGAATCTGCTGCTCAACGACCAAACCTTCAAAAA
>ML854754.1:18557-40710 GCA_009831015.1 Picea engelmannii | reverse complement strand
AAAAAAATCAGCAGAAAAATAAAAAGAGAACAGAATTAAACAAAAGGAGACCTTAGAAACAAACTTAAACAATACCATACTTGGGTAATATTTATTCCATACCCGAAGTACAATTTTTCAAAGAAATATTTGATTGACTAACACTAATATCAATATTTGACCTCACGTAATCCAGCAAGCATTGAAACGCTTTCATCCAGACACCTTCCCCATCAAAACAAACTGAGATCTGGTTTTTGAAAGCAATTAACATCCCACTTCATCTATTGACTCAATTTTCTTCCAAAAGATTCACTTTGCTGTGGCAGAGTATGAGCACTGCTGCCATACCAGGGATCAATATTATTTAGCATAGATGGAGAAATTATTATTTTGTAGAGATAGCTAAAAGAAGACTACAGTATCACAAATGCGCTAATAACTAACCAATCAACTTCCAAGAATATTTTGATACAATTTTATAGGTTTATTTTCCATTTAATGTTAACTATAATAATCTATTTTTAAGGTTATGGTTAAGTCAGGCATCAAATTGGTGTATGGGATCCCCTTGTCTGTGAGACAAGGGACCCCCTCCACGCAGCAATTTGGTTGCTAAAGTCTATAAAAATATACATACCCTACACTCTGGATTTGAACTATATCACACATGCCTTTGCCTAAACCACTTTAAGCCAACCAATAGTGTTAAAGGACACCGAATTCAGAAGAAACAGCAAAAAAGGATTTCAAGTCAAATGAACAATCTTTTCGCATCATCACTCAAAATAGTGAGATTCCCAAGCACAGATTAATGAAAAGCATTAACCAGTATTAGTTCTTATCATTTACATAATGCAAACAACATGTTGAGATAAAAAGACGGAACCAGCCCTTGATAACAGGCCAATTAATTGCAGAAAGTGTTCAACTCCAGATCCAACAGAAACCAGTGGCTAGTATTGCAGCAGCACTGCAATTTAAATTGCCAAAGTCGGTTTTCCACTAAACAGTTAATTTGAACAAGAGAGATGATTGAGGGGTGGTTCTTGAGATAGAAGCTGATATTGCAACGCAAGAATCCCTGAATTATGGGAAGAGAGAACTCTTAGAAAAACCAACACTATAGAAAATCTAAGACCGACCAAATTGTCTTTTTTGCAGAACGATTGAAAGACAAAACTGCTGAATGTGATGCTCAAAGGTGACAACATTAGAGTCTCCAAGCTAGGGAAAAGTAACATTGTAGCAACAAATAGAAGCACTACAGAAGGACCTGCACAACAAGACCATCCAAATTCTCTATTTCACGGGGGAAATGAAATACAAGAATTCTAAATGTGATTTTTTAGGGGGAAATTGAAACATTCTGAAGGTGAATCACAATGAAACACAACAGAAGACTGCAGTCATGAAATAGATTGAAGAGATAAAAGATACAATGCAGAAACTATAACATGGAACCATGGGGAAGGAGATAACTGCAGTACATAGAGTGGCCTGGGAACAAGTGAAGGAATGTCTGATTTTATTTAGGCCCTATTTATAGTACATACACAAGATGTAAGCATAGGTGGATGCATTAGGCCAAGAGGCTGCAGAGGTTAAGAATTATATAAAGTCTCAACTGCCCGACATGTGTTGAACATATGTTAGGGATGATTTTAGGGGCTAAATTTAGCTCATGGGCTAATTTTCCATGTTTTTTCCCAAAAAATAATTCACTATTCTAAAAATGATTCGCCCAAATTCTATAGGATAAAATTAATTTACCTTAAAAATCGCCAAAATTTTATACAGACTATATAAAATCCTTAGAAATTTGAATATTTTTACAAAAATATCATCAAAAATTTATAGTTGGCAGATGAAGGATTAGTAAGATTCGCCAAGGTTTTTACATTTTAAAATAAATTTCCACCCTTAAAATCATCCCTGAAATTAAGTGATGAAGAGTTATAAGATTTTGGTATAAATGAAGGAACCACTGCTGCAATGGAGGCCACATATATTACCCAAAATATCACAGCTAACTAAAACATTGACAAAAAATGACAAGGGTGCTTCAGGGAGGTAAACAATTTGGTTGACACACATTTTGGTGGACCGGGATTTTCCCAAACCATAGGATGAAGGTACTATTAATTTCATAGACCATTTATGCTCAAGGAGTAGGATGTAAGAATAGATATAACTGAGTGGGAGCAGTTAGCTAATGCAGATTAGATGTTGAAGATCATTGGGCCACTTTTTGGTTTAGACTCTTTCATCAACTTGGTGACCTTTTTACTTCAAATTTCCATATAAACCATCATTGAATTACAAATAATGCGGTAAATCAAGGGTATCAAGGTACCTGTACGTAATTCCTGGAACCATTTGTAAAAATGGTCATATAACTATCCCCCAGGTGAGTCATCAATTAAGAGGAGGTTGTGAGCATTAAAAAAAACAGAAAATGATTGGGTCAGTTGCAACAAAAAGGAAAACTCACCAGGAAAGCACATGTGGTTATTCAGCTGAGGAGATGCCTATAAACTTTAAAGGACCAAAGCATTCCAAAAGAGGGATGAATAGAGAGAACATCTTGAGCAAACTTGAGCACATCTAATGGAGCTGGAATAGAAGATTCATCACTCTGTTGCATGTCTCGTTTCTTCCTCAGTAATTGTAATTGTCCTTATGTGCACCACTTGTTTCTTCCTCAGTAATTGTAATTGTCCTTATGTGCACCACTTGTTTCTTCCTTAGTAATTGTAATTGTCCTAAAGCTTTTTCTACCATTATTTATTATAATTCCAGAGATAGCTGTAACAGACAATTGTTGTGACTCCTGGGATCACATCATGATGTACCACTATTATATTGAAGTTATTGAGAACTCTTTGTAGTCAGAAGTATGGCCTTCTTTACTCTAATTCAATAAAATTATGAAGACATTCATTTTATAATGTATGTATACATTGTGGTTAATTTCCCTTTATGGTATGCAATTTAGCTATTGGATTCTTTTTTAAATGCCTAGTAAACTTTCTATTTCATATTTGTAAATGAATGAGAATTAGTGCTTAGCAATCTCTTTGAAGTAGCAGATACACTGTATTTTCCTTTATTCCTATACATCCACAATTTGAAAATATTATGTCATGCAACATGGGATAAAGGTGCCCAATAGAAAGGCATTCACTATGAGGTGTGCTCAAAAACCAGACTTCTTTTTCTTATCAGCTCCTCAAAAAATCCTGTAATAAAACTACAACAACATAGAGCTTAAAGAATACCTGAAGAAATCAAGGGATGATCCCCTTTGACATGAGATGTTTCTCAAGGTCAGGTTTTACCTCTAGTGGATGCCCTAAAACCTTGATCTTAGAAATAGGAACATTTTAGGGAACAACAAGATCCGCATGTGAATTGGTTAGAAGCAATAAAATATTGCCTGGTTACTCTTTCCTAAGGGAATACATATCCTAAATTTGGAAGGAATATCTGTTCACTTTGATCCAATCAAAAGCGATATTTCCACCACTAAATGCTATAAAACGTGTTGTACAAGACACAAACCACGTCCTTTACGTGTTCATCAAGAGTTCCAGGTAAGAAAAATACTATTGTTGCTCCTCGAATTGTAATATTATTCTAGTTGTTATAGTCATTCCTACTCGTCAAATGAAAGAGCTTATTTCTCTATAATAGATTTCTCTTAAGAGATAAAAACCTAGATTTTGGAAGAGCTTATACTACTATCAATTTTGAGTAATTTATTTGCTACTGGAAAATAAAGGTCCCCTAAACCAACAAGATGAATAGAATTCAAATTTCACATTTTGGTTTTAGCTTTTAGTATATACTAATGGAGTTGATCCGATTTCTAAAAAGGTTAATAAAATGGTGGAGGAATTTGACAAGATGATCGATGTGTTCCAAATACTTATCAACAATAGTGTCAAAATCGAACACGGATAACAATCTTCTTTTCCTGTTAATCAACCTTTTCATCAGAGACAACAATAGCATAGCAAAGGACTTTTTACTAGGATATGGAGAAAAAGGTAGAAGAACAAAACCCTTTGTTTCTTGTAAAGTCAAATGATTTTGTTTCTTCTTATTCTTATTCTCGGTGCAAAATCTGTCAAGTACTGCACAAGGAAGAAGGATGTGCGGTTTTGACCAAGCTGCACATGTGTTTGAGGACGATCATTAGAATGATGAAAATCAACTTGAAGACTCTTTCTGGGCAATGAATATTTTCTAGAAAGATGAGAGAAAGTTTCAAAGATGAACATTGTATTATGGTATAAATTGATTCAAGAAGAGATCTTCCTTTATCTAAAGAACACAGAAACTATTAAAAAATGGTATGATTAGTAGAGATAAGCTCACAAGGTAGCATGCAGTAAGGCCTTCTGATGAAGATATTCAAGCAATCCAAGATGCTATGGGAGTGCAGTAAGACCTTCTAAAGAAGAAATTCAAGCAATCCAAGATGCTATGGTAGTGCAGGTTCAAAACAATTATACTTGTGGGGGACAACAAGCAAATCTTGATAAGACTAATGAGCATGCACAAGTAGAGGGTGGAAAAAGAACAATTTAGGAACAAGGACAAGTTTCAGATTTGAAGATGCATCACAATCAACAAAATCAGTGTCTTAAAAGGTGCAAAGTCCTGCCTCTCCTTGATTGGAGGGAGGTTGAACCTAATTGACTTGGGGTGATTACACCAGGATGCATTACTATGGCACACTTATCTGGTCCAGGCCATTTCAGTAATAAACATAAAAATTCCAGCGCCAGAGTGGGGGCTAACCCATTCTCAACGAGATTATGGACATCATTAAGAATAGGTTTTCCCAAGCGGGTGTGACGACTCTCTTATAGACATGTTAAAAACTTAAATAAGGCAAATATCTTACGTTTTAACAACTATTTATTTTATTAGGGGTAACAGTAGGTTTCTGAAAGGGCCCAACCCCCTTTACAAACTATTATGCAAGGCATAACATACACATGACTATTCACCTTAATGCACCTTATCTTTTTACATGGCCTGAAGGACCCGTCAATTGCAGAAAGTGCTCAACTCCATAGCCAACAGAAACTAGTGGTTAGCATTGCAGCAGCACTGCAATTTAATTTGTTAATGTCGGTTTTACAGTAAGCAGTTTGGGCTCATCAAAGAAAGTCTGCAATACATTTCATCAATTTTGAAACACATTGAATGCCTACAAGGCATCGGCTGCAATTACAGGACGGGAAATATGCCACTTCTGCTACAATAAGTTAATCTGCCTTTTATGTTTACTATATCATTTTATTTCTCCTAAAAAGCCACCTGTTTTGGATCTCTGATAATGTAGCTTGTTGGCATGAAGGGAACCATGTAGGTCCTTAGATAATGCTTTGAAATTCACAAAACAAGGACCTGAAAAATCCTCCCAAACTATTGTGAAGCCATATTGCTTCATGAGTGAATTATGCTGATAATATCCAGAATTTCACATCTTCCTTACATTAAAAAATACCACCTGATACCACTCAAAATGTCATTACGACTGTAATGCCAGGAGAGCTCCTCGCTCAATTCAAGTGTAAATCTTCCAGCACATCAACCAACTCATACTCAATGAGTGAAAGATTATTGTCTTCCCTCACTACAAAATCTGCAGGCTCAATTGCCTCAATATTGCCCCACTTATATTAACAGCAAGTCTCACTTAACCCCTAAACATATCAACCTTTGCATTATGCAAGATAACAGTGGTTTCTTGCTTCGTGATATCAACTGCAGGCCCATTCAACAAGCAAATATAGCATGCCTAAATAATTCAGTACATTAATTGTTGAAGTAAGGTTCCAGTAACTTGTCACATTAATTAGTGTGAATTCATAAGTTTTTTAGCCCATGGTTTTTAAAGATAATGGAGTAATTTGGATTACAAAATAGAATTGAAAAATATGCACGGAGGAACTTTTGCAACACCCTCCTTTTAGTTCTGGTCACAAATAATTGTCTCCAATAAGACAAAAAGAACAATTTAGTCAGACATTTAGAATCATCAACAAAAGGCAATAAAAATGGCAAAAAGAAAACAAAATGCTGTAGTATGTCTCTAATTAAACAATCCTTTCATTTACACATGTATATAAGATTTCCTCCATCATAATAGACTCCAAAGCAACCACTGAGAATTTGAAAAGTAAATGAGATGCCCTCAATCGTAACAGAATCAAAGTAGATTGCTGCCCTCTAGATTAAAGTATGATATCCAAAACCACTTTTGTGGATGCACGAAGAACCCCAAAAAATCCCGTCACTATTGACAAGCAATAGTGTTTCTTGTAAGCCAAATCTATCTAATGTAGAGATAGCTTCATCTCTATGTAAATACTACCCTAATAAAATCAAACATAAAAACATGAATTTCTGTATGCCTAGGCTGACAACTTTGAACAATAATAGTAGCAGGCTAAACAAAAAGCTTAGAAAAATGGTATGCACAGTATTGTAGGATTCAGGATTGTAGAACAAGTTGAATTGTTGATTGTGCCCAAGATGCTGTCTCTTTCACTTGGTTATCCTCAGAAGCCATGCATTCACCAAGAAACTCGTTAAAGAAAGCTGAATTCCGGAATACTGGTGCAGCATTATTTCCAAGTGTGTCTGCAAGGTCACCAAGTACACCAGCAGCAGATTTTGTAACACTATCGTCCCTACAAACAAAGAAACCCATAAAATGTCAGTAGGTAAACCATATTGTATTTTGACAACTGCAAATGTAAGTATCTCAATATTTTAGCCTGTAGTTGTCCTTGCTTTTCCCTTGATAGGTCATTTGTTAGTTTGGAAAATGGGGTCAGAGTTCAGAGCTAGAGTTGGGAAGGATCCTTGGTATGGGTGCTGGGATGACTACAGGTTACCTATTGACATGATCGAGTCCTTGAGGGAGAGGGGAATTTTCTACTTCTATCAAATTACTTATCCAGTACTGACTTCCATTTGGCACCATGAATGGAAGACATCTGAGGAATTAGAGTTTAATGAGGAAGATGCTGTCCATGGGACAATTTTGTGAGGAATCTTATGGAGAGTAATGTTAGATTAAGATATGAAGAGGACTGCTTGATATGGTCATTAAATGCCTCAGGTGACTACACTCCTAAAGAACGATATAAGATGCTTTGCTCCAAAGTCCATGAGGTTCAGGCTAAATGGTGGTGGAAGGAGGTTTGGAGATTAAAATGTCCTTCAAAATCTTTATGTGGTTGCTTCTAAACAGCAAGGCTCTGACATGGGATGAACTGCAGAAAAGGAATAACTCTGGCCCTGGGAGATGCTCTTTGTGTAAGAATTCTGAGGAATCTCTCTGTGTAAGAATTCTGAGGAATCCAATCATCATTTGGCATTGTCTTGTCCACTTACTGTTCAGGTTTGGAAAGAGGTGGGATCTTTTTCGGGCTTGAGGAATATTTGGTGAGATTTATCCATAGAAGCTTTGAAAAAATGGTTTGATAATCAAATTTCAAGAACAATTAGAGCCCTGCCAGTAATCATATCTTGGGGCATCTGAAAAGAAAGGAAACTTACCTTGTTTGGGGACAAACTCATCTCACCGGTCCAATGTGCCACTCAAAGTTACAACATTCAGTTATCACTAAAGCAGAAGATCAAGGTCATTGAGAGAAGGCAGATTGTGCAGGAGCTGGGCCTATTTTGATGGGGCAGCCTAGGGTGAACCTAGAATCTGTAGAGCTGGGGGAACATTACTACTTGGAGATGAACATTATTTCAACTTCAAGGCTGGAATGGGAGCTGGAATCAATAATCTTGCTGAGTTAATGGCTGTAAGATTGGCTCTTTTGTTGGCCATAGAAAAAGGTGTTAGACTCCAAATATTCGGACATTCACTACTAGTGATCAAATGGGTGAAAAAGGGATTCACTATAAGAAATTTTATATTACAACCTATGTTATATGAGATTCTAGGATTCTCACATCCTTTTTATCAGATATCCTTTCATCATGTCTACAGGGAGAGGAACAGTATTGCTGATGGCATGTCCAAGGAAGGAATTTTGATGGCTGGTGAAGATTGATTATACAAGAAATCATCCAGGGGCATATTCAGATGCTCACCCTCCGTTTTATTAAATCTTTCTTCATAAGACATGAAAAGCTTGCATGATCTGGAATTGGATATTTTTGTGAGCTATCTGGCAGACTGTAATTAAAGTCTTCTTTTGATGAACTGTTTCATTTTGTTTGTAAGCCTGAAGGGGGTATATATATAAATTCCTGTTTAGATCTCCCTCAAAAGGCTATCATGATAAGAGCTGGGCTCATGTGATGACATACTTATGCTAGTTTTTTTTGGTTTTTTCTTTCTGGACACACTCTATTATAGAGGCAGTCCTTCTACAAAGTCTCAGAATGCTACCTAGTATCTACTGAATGTAATTTTATTTCATATTAATAAAATTACGATTTTTTTGTTCAGGAAAAAAAATGTATTGAGAATACTCATTCTCAAAAGAAGGTTCTACACTAGAAAGGAACCAATACAAGTAATGTAAGTCAAACAACAGGCAAATGAGACTAATAATTCAAAAGTTAGTAAACACTAAATTTAAAAGACGACAAAAATTTTCGAAAACCAGAAGACTAAAAACACTCCTGCCCTTACCTTTCTTTATCTCGGAAGACAGCCTCAATGAACTGCAATATGTGTACCACATATGGCATCATTAACTCAGGCTTTGCATTCTTGAATCCTTGGAGAATTCCTGAATACGCCTCAAAAATACCATTTCTCAATTGATTATTGTATTCAACCATTTCATCATCTGTGCTAACTGATTGGGCAGCAATCTCTGCTGCAGATTGAAGCATTGGCATAGCATAAGCAAGATACTTCTCAAAATTTCCATCAATAGCAAGAGCAATATCCCCAAAGCATGAAAAGATTGGGGGCTTCACTGAACGGTGTAGCTGACTACTTGACAGGTCTTTTAGAAGATGGGTCATAATACCATCACAAAAAGGAAAAATCTTAGCTTCCAAAGCACGGCAAATGTCACCTACGACACCCACAGTTACTGCACAAACTTGATACTCTTCAAAATTCTGGAGACCCATTTCAACATACTTATAGAACTCTGGCATATACTTGGCAAATTCAGCACCAGTAGCATAAGCAAGAGCACCTATAGCCAGCATGGCTTCCTCGTGCACTGTTGCACTTCTGCAAGCAAACACTTGCAGAAAGAGAGCCATCATTTGGTCTGCATATTGCAGAATAGCATATTTTGTTGTCTCTTGATTGCCGAGCTTCTGTATAATCACCTGCAATACACCGCATAATAATGCCTGAAGATCACCTTGTTTCTCTCTATCATCTGACGACACTATTTGCAATTCCATGGTCTGGCCCAACTTTGTCATTATTAGCGGGAGAAGTTGCATTATAACACTTGCAGTTTCTTGAGTTGAGCATCTCACAATTTCATTCAGAGTCTCATAAGCAGCTGTTCTAATGCGAGAGTCAGCAGCATCTTTCCTGTCTGCGGTTGCAAGAAGAGAACCAATTATATCTGGAAGGAAGGGAGATAGAGGACAGGAGGCAGCACTTGCCTGCTCATATCCCTGGGCAAGAAAATATATAGCACCACAAACCTTGTCTGCGACATTTGCAGTATCTTTAATGCTTTCCAACAATGCTGCAACAATGGATTGAAGGTTTGCCTGAGTAATCACAGGGGACTGGACAGTGGGTCCATGCAAGAACTCAAAGATCCTACCAAGAGTCCAAGCAGTAGTATCTTTTACTTGGTTGTTCTCATCTTTCAGGGCATTAAGTATGAAATTCAATGCCATATTGACAAGTGGTGAGAGTTTTTCCAAGGACGGTCCTTCTATAATAGACCCAAAAGCATAGGTGGCTGCCTCCCTACATCGCCAATCAGGCTTTGAAATATTTTCTTGCACATATGGCATGACCAGGGGAACTATATCATCCTCAACAGTTCTAGCAACTAATCCTAAGCATGTTCCTCCAGCCATAGCCAAATTCCAAGCTCCTTCATCTTGATCCTGGTCTTCATCCTGCTTTGTCAAAGTCTCCAATAAAAGGGGCACAAGGACAGGCAAAGCTTGTTTTATAAAATGAAAATGAGGAACCTCAGAATCTCCACTGAAGTCCCCCCCATATTCTTCCTGAATTTCAATCTCTTCATCACATATAGAGCTCCAAAACTCTATAGCTTGCAGAGCCACAGGTTCTTCATCAGTCCTCACTGCTTTTGCAGTGATAGTGAAGATATCTTGTATGTAAGGCGCAAGTTTTTCATAGTATGTTGAGGAAATTGAAACAAGACACTCAAATGAAGCTTGCCTTATTCGAACATCAGCAGACAATGTTGTTTCACAAATAACGCGCATAATATAGTTCCTTTCCATTTCATTTTCAAAGTTTGTCTGTGCAAAATCAAGGGCATTGTACAGAGCCTTTGTTGCTGCAAGGCATACATCACTGTTAGCGTCTGGCGCATTCATGCCTTGGACAACAGCTGTAAGAATAGAGTTCACTTGATCCTGTGCAAGCACATCTGATGATATCTCTTCACAAACATACCCGAGAGTCTCCAGGGTTGCTTGCTTCAGGGTCACTGGTTTTTCTAGTTGAGGGCTGCCCATATTCGCTAATAAAACGCCAACTAGTTCTGGCCATTCTTGGCGAGGGATTTCAATCGCTGCTATCTTCGCGATAACTTGCGAAGATGTATGTCTTGCATCTGGGACAGTTGAAGAGAGTGTTTGGAGAAGCCCATTCTTGATTTGAGACTTGACAGATAGATCAAGAGCAACCCAACGTTTAAGGAACTCTTCCTTCCTGGCAGCTTCTTTGGCATCCAAGGAATTTTTCAAAATAAGGCCAGCCAACCTCCGACTCTCCGGCGGTTTATCGTTGTTTGAGAGTTCCACAGATAACGACAGGAGGAAACCCGCTAAGTTTTGCTCCTGAAACTGCCTGAGATTTTCTTCAGCAATTTTACGAACATTCCCATCTGGTGATTGGGCGTTCAGAAGAATCTGTGTTACCTCCATAGCCATATCGCCCCAGCAATACTACAATTACAACAGAATCAATCAAGAACAAACCCCAAAACAAGAATCTATCAAACCCCAAATCAGAGTCAATCAAACCGACCATTTGAACCCCAAATTTCAAAACCAAAATACCCTCTTTCTCGTCTAAATCTAATAATGAAAATGCCCATTAAAATTGCAAATAAAACTGAGATTACAGAAACCAGAAAATGGCATAAACAAACCCTGTAACAGGCATTGAAATTATGTCAAGTATAGGCGCTTACCTTGAGAAGAGAATGCAGGAAATGACGGAGAAAGGATGCCGGGCACTCACCCAAAGGAAGCCTGAGAAAGCCTGAGAGATCCGATTAGCCCTTCTTCATTCAAGGAGATGATTTTATTTTAACCACAGACACCGTTCACAACCTTTTACCTTCTCCTCCTCTCACAGGTTTATAGGTTTTGGAGGCACAGACGGTCCAGATCGTCTCCTCTTCAGATTGGACGGTTTGGATGGCGCCAAGTCATTTTCATAATGTTTTTATTTGTTTGTATAAAATTGCGTTTTCGGTTTTATTTTATTAATTCTCATTTTTCGCCCTCTTTTCGATTTTTTGAATGTTCGCCAAGCGGGAGAGTAACCCCACCCGAAACCCTAAGCTTGCTTTTCAACTTCTATCGATTATGACATTAATTTTACTATTTTTCTTTTTCATCACTTGCACGTGCACTACCGTATCTTTTTAACGGGTAAACGGGAATGCCAAATTAATTCATCATGTTAACGGAAATGACAAAGTGATTAATGATAGATATAATTATTGAAGTATGATTTTTAATTAAAAATGGTCATAGTGCACTATTAAAGATTTCAAATATGTTGTTAAAGACAATATCATAGAAAATAGAATTTTAATTTAATGGAGAATTGAAGTTCAACATTAGAGTAAAGAAATAGTTGTGTTTGAAAGTTTTTCTTTTACGAAGCTAAAAACATGTTAAAGAAAATAACTTTATTATTGTGAAAAAATAATTTTAACGAAGAATAGAAGTTCAACATCGAAGTAAAGAAATAGTTGTGTTTGGAAGTCTTTCTTTTAAACCAAAACATTTATAAGTGTTTTGATCTCCCTTATTTTTATGTTTGCAGGTACATCTATGCTCAATAACAAATTATGTTCAAGCCAATAAAAAACAAGTTTCATTGTAGTGGTGATGTTTTTATCGAAAAGTTTTTGATTCATAGATTTGAATTTATCCATAAGTTTGAATTACAACATTGCATGTGAGCATCTTGAAGATGCTCATGCCAATTTCAAAAGTGCACTAACTTATGACACATAAATTTAAATTCATGCATAAGTTTGAATTACAACATTGCATGTCATCATTTTGAAGATGCTTGTATGAATTCCAAAAATGCATTAACTTATATTTCTAAAACTCATGTTACAAGCGAAGAGGTGAGGCATCTATGTTCATATACTTGCCTACATTACTCATCCTATATATACATCCATGCTCAATAACAAATTATGTTCAATCCAATACAAAAACAAATTCCATTGTAGTGGTGATGTTCCTATCGAAAAGTTTTTGACTTATAGATTTGAATTCATCCATAAGTTTGAATTACAACATTGTATGTGAGCATCTTGAAGATGCTCATACCAATTTCAAAAGTGCATTAGCTTATAACACATAGATTTGAATTCATGCATAAGTTTGAATTACAACATTGCATATCATCATTTTGAAGATGCTTATATGAATTCCAAAAATACATTAACTTATGTTTTTAAAACTCATGTTACACACAAAGTGATGAGCGTCTATATTCATATACTTACCTACATTACTCATCCTATATATACCACTAATATAAAATTTCAATTTCAATTCATATTAAAATGATTACATCTTTTAATCAATCTAAATAATAATATACAACTTTCAAAATATAATACATAATTAGTCTATCAAATATTTATAATATTTTTTTTATTATTTTAAAAGTAAGATACACTATTAAATAGGTTTATATGTTAAAATTGTTTAAAAATAATAATTAGAAGTTAAATTTAATCATCATAATTTTATATATGAAAATATAAATACAAATATTAAAATATATAATATATTATAAATTTAATTTTTAATATGAAAATATAAATAATAATAAGAAAAATAAAAAAACATATTTTAATAAAAAAGTTAAACTTTTATTATAACAAAATTAGGTTAAAATATACATTCAATTTAGTAAATTAAGTCATTTTTATCTTGAACCCAATTTCAATAAAGATCTAAATATATTGAATACTCACGTAAGTATCAAGACTTTGTCGACAACTAGGGTTTACCCTAGCCGCAACCTACAACAGTCTTTTGTCGTAGATTGATGTAGCTTCAAGGGTCTTGTTTTGAGGTCGTCAGTGATCGCAAGCCCGTCGTTTTCTTTGTTTGTTGGTTTTTGTGCGTCTTTTTGTTATTCCCAGTGGTGTTTCATTTGGATTGGTGCGATGGTGCGGGGCTCTGCGGCTAGGGGAAACCCTAGCCATCGTCTTCTTTTTTTTGCCCGTGCGCTTGGCGTCGATCCCTTTTGGGATCCTTCTCCTCTCATTCCTCCTTGGCAACCACGTTTTGTTTTGCGACTCTCTCCTGGTGGCTCTTTGTTGTAGCTTTGTTCAGTGTTGTTGTCAATGGTGGGGTTTTCTGGGGGGAGTGGTCGAGGCAATCCATGGTGTCTTGTGCCCTCTCTCTGTCTCGTTCGTGCTCCTACTGGTGTTTTGATCGACCGAGTCTCCATTGCTTTTGATGTTGGTGTTTTCTTCTGGGGCAGACTCTCCTCGACAACCTTTGGTTCCTTCTTTTGTTTTTTCCCATTTCTGGTGCTAGTTCGTTCAGGGTTTGATGTATACTCAAAGCCTCGTTTTGTTGGTTTTTTGGAGTTGGTGTCGGGTTCAGCTTATTAGTGCTGGTCTTCGGGGTTTTGCTCCCTCCCTTGCTTCCATCTTTGGGAGGATGTGTGTCGCTCTGACCCGGTCTATTCAGCTTCTAGGGATTCTTTGGGGGTTTTTGTCTGAAGCTTGCTCTCGGCAAGGTTTGGGTTTGCTTCGTGGGTCTGTACTTGTGTTTATTGTGATGGGGTTCTTTTGGTACCTCTTTTTGCTATGCAGGGCTTGCTAGGTTTCCCTGCACCCACAAGTTTGTATTTTTCTTTTAAGTTGATGGATCCTTCTGGATTGCTCAAGACAGCATGGCTTGCAAATAGTGGCTCGCCAAACTAAATGCATGACTTTCTCATGCATTATTCATAATGTAAATTTTCTCTATGTGAATAAAATTTACGCTTTTTTTTCCTTGGAAAAAAAAGTATCAAGACTTTGTCTAGTAAATTAAAAAAAATATAGAAGAATGCTTTGTTCAACGGGTTCCAAAAATGCCCAGTGCATAAAGGGCAACATATCGCCCTACTGTAAATTCTATCATCGTAAGAATCTTTGTATTTAACCTCTTCACCATTCTCCATTCAATCCATATCCTCAACGCCGAAAATTTTCTTCCTGCTTGAAATAATTAGTGTTGTTGTTAGTGCACCCCATTCTTTTGGGTTCACGCAATTTTTTCAATCGCCTCTTTAAGCTATGCCATGACCTCACTCATCATTGGCCTAAAATACGAATCTAGTTGAAAACATCTAATCGCTAGATTAGCAACACAAGTGATGGATTTCATCTTGTAATTTACACAAAGCCTTTTGTCTATGATTTCTGTTATTTTGACGCAAACCCCCCCCTACTCTCCCTCAAGGCTGCTCGACCTCCCGATCAAGGATCGTTAAATATTCTCGAGCTGGCCCTTAGGAGGATATGGGGTCCGCGTCATATTTTGCCCAAATTTTCTTCGTTCTCGACGTATGGTCTCACCTATAAAGATGCCAATAACAATGATGATCGTTGGTCTAAGATGGACTACAAAATACAAAATTACTCTAATATGTTTGTGCCAGTGTCATTGCATAGTATGTTTTGGATGATAAACGATCAAATTCCTTACCCATCGAACGAGGTTTCGTTCTTCTCCACCTAGTTTTGCATCTATGGCTTGTATACCACTTATAATCTCCATCAAAACCACTCCAAAACTATACACATCACTATTGTCCATCAACATTTGAGTGTGAAAATAACTATGAAAACATCTAGACAAAACTTAAGCTAATCATTGAAAAATTACAAAAAAATCCTCTACTCTTAATAGTTAATCAAGTTACTTGGTATGAAGAATAGAAAGAAATTTTTGGATATATATGGTTTACACTAGATCTACATATCCTGCCATTCCCTTCACCGCAGTGGTAATATGAGAAGCCTCCCCATCAGTTGTCATCCTTGAAAGACCAAGATCGCCCAATATTCCACTCAAATTGTCATACAGAAAAATGTTGGCAATCTTCACATCTCTGTGAATTATATTTGGAGTGCAACCAATGTATAAGTGGTTCTCAGCCTAGCAATCAGTGAGCCAAGATGTAATGGTGATGTCCCCAGGCACAATGAACAGTCTACAACTACTATAACTATAAATTTTGTTACAAATTTTGTTACAAGGTCGTTCAAAAACAAATACGTAGCAACATTGCACTTCACATCCAATATATGGCATCACATGTTTTTATTCCACTAACATGAATTTTTTGACCTCAATGAATAGATGTCATAGTTATCTAAGATTAAAACTCCAAACTTAGGTTATCTGAGATTGGGAAAAAAAATGCATTGTGTGCGAGTTCGATGATTAAAACTCAAAACTTAGGTATAACCTAAGATTGAAAATGAATTTTGTTTTGATGGGTTGGTCGCTAATGAAAATTTTGCAGATGGGTTTTTCATGGTGAAAATTCTGCATATGGGTTGGTCGTTGGTGGGCACTTTTGATTCGAGAGTGGATACATGTGGCTTGTTCATACTCCCTCCGTGCATCCTGATGGAGGATCCACCACAACTGGTGGATTACTTCGAGGATTCACTTACCAAGGATGGCATATTCATTAAACCCCTCATAAACCCTTATCTTGGCTCATATTACAGAGAAGTCAATTTGGACGTTGGTAGCAAGGATCATAAGCGTGCATTGCATTCCACAGAGTTGGATCTGATTGATCAACATTTACTCTTGTTTGAGGTTTGTCATTCTTTGAGCCCTTCCCTTGAGCCACCTCGAGACGAGGTCGTGCATGCGAAAAAAGCTAAAGGAGAGGGTTTGGGTTCGCCCTCTCGTTTGCAACTTGCATCGGTTACATACCCTGGGTTTTCTGCTTAGAACCCTGTGGAGGTTACTGGTGTTGGTGGTTCGAGTTTTATTTGGAGTCAGCTTGTTGTGGAAGATCTTCAAGTGATCTAGTTTGGTATGATAAAGGGGTTTCCAGAGTGGAAGAAATGGAAGAGTATTTGGTCCCGAGGGGGTGAGGTATCTTTGGTGGTCGACAAGGATTTGCAACGAAGCCAGGTAATTGAAATGGAGGCTAAAGCGTTGGTAGGGAAGTTTGGTGGGCACTGAGTTTTGGCAAAATCTTTGAACCAGTGGATGGATGAGGTCTAGGGTAAGATTATGGGCTATATACTCAATTTCCATTTGCTTTCGAGGGGTTGGATAGGCTTTGTGTTTCGATGCAAGGAGGACACTCAAAAAATTATAACGGCCTGCTAGTTTTGGGATCGTCGTATGCTTTGTGCCAAGCCACGAGAACCCCTTTTCGATGCCCGTGAGGAGGCCTTGACAAAGTTATCGGCCTAGATTAAACTCCCTAATCTCCCTTTGGATTTCTGGTCTGATCCAGGTCTTAAAGCAATTGGGGACTCGTTGGGTCTTTTATTGCTTTCGATGTTAGGTTCAAAGAATGTAATAGTAGGTTTGTGGCTCAAATATTGGTGGAATTGGACCTGAGCTAAGGTCTTTTGAATCTATTAATTTGGTGGTTGAAGGGAGGTCTTATTCCTAGGTGTTGGATTATTTGAGTATCCCCTTTCGTTGTGCACATTGTCATAGAGTTGGACATTTATTGGATGATCGTGACAAGAACTTCTATAAGCACTTTAAGGGTTCTAGTGGGGGGTTTAGGAAAGATGACTCCACATTATTTTCCTGTAGTGAACCAAAGGATATTTCAGTACCATCTAATGTTGGTGGCTCGACTTCTCCTAAGTATGTTCAATTGCAAGAAGAGCTACAACACTATTTGGGAATTAAGCGATATTGATGGCGGGAAGGCTCAGGGTTTCTCAAACTTAGCTTCTCTTGGGATCAAACATTTCCAGTCCTTATTCCAGGACCCCAAACAAAACAAAATGGATGATACAATGCATATGTTATTACACTTTCCCAAAATGGTTAATGAAGAGGAGAAACTGGATTTCTTCTGAGAGATTTCAAAGGAGGAGCTTAAGGTAGTGGTCGGATCCTTCAAGAAGGACAAGAGTCCAGGGTCAGATGGCTGGACTATTGAATTCTATGAACACTTTTTTGATATTTTAGTAATGAAGAGGAGAATCCGGATTTCTTCCGAGAGATTTCAAAGGAGGCGCTTAAAACAGTTGTTGGATCCTTCAAGAAGAACAAGAATCCAGGGTCAGATGGCTAGACTATTGAATTCTATGAGCACTTTTTTGATATTTTAGTAATGAAGAGGAGAATCCGAATTTCTTCCGAGAGATTTCAAAGGAGGCGCTTAAGGCAATTGTCCGATCCTTCAAAAAGGATCGGAGTCCGGGGTCGGATGGGTGGACTATTGAATTCTATGAGCACTTTTTGGTATTTTAGGGGTATGTGAGGAAATTCGAGTCTGTCATTCCAGCTACTAGCAAAGGTTCCAAAGGGAATCCTGGTGCGTATTCAAAATATATGCTTTAATTGACTTTGGAAGGGGTAGGCAAAATACAAATTTATGACAGGTCGATAACCCCGCAGATTCCTGATAATTTTGCCAATTGTCCGTAATCAAGGTTTGAAATTCCTCCCATTCAATGCATTTCTAGCTTGCTCGCCCTGAGATGAAGGCGTACAAATTCTCAGTAACGGTTACTTACGTTGTTATTCTTTGAGTTCTGATTAGGTTACACATGAACAAGGCATGAAAACTCCAGTCCCAATTTAGAATGCGCTTCGTTTCTTTCTTCTTCCATTAAATTCCTGTAAAATCCAGTTCAGTTGAAGAATTTTAGCTCGAGTTTTCATGCGCTGGTTTTGTTGTGATGTGTTTAGCACTAGAGTTAACTTCTTGTTCTTTAGTGCTAGAAAATTTCTCTATATTTTCATTACTCGCAGTTTCGAGCAACTACATGGTTTATCTTTATTGATGTAAATACTTCTTAATGCTTATTCCACTGTAATTAATAATTAAATTTATGTCTTTTCCGCGAGCACATGTAAATTGGGGAGATTTGAACTCGAAACTTCATTGAACATAACACTTTATATCACAATATTAGCCAATTGAGTTGCCCCATGACTTCTTTTTTTCCATTAATTACATAATAATTTATTAACAAAATATCTTATATAATTATTGTTTTTTAAATAAAAGTACTTCATTTTTTATTTTTTGTTTGTAAATAAAAAAAATTGCAATACCTTAAAAAGTTGTCATAGCAATACATGTCAATATGTAGTTCAAAACCTGCCACCTGTTCTACCATATGCATGGAAACTAGAACATGTGGCCTACAAAACTTATAAACAAGCCAGTATACCAGAACCAGAGTCTTCCTAGTGCACAATCTAACTATAAATGTATCATATCTAGACATGAAAACATGACAATAAGAAAGCTAAACATTTGGCGAACCTGGGCGACCATCATGGCGGAAAGTGAAGGCGAACGACTGGCAACAAGTTGGGCAGTGATTCTTGGCAGGCTCGTTTGACAAGGAGTCGAATAACAGGTCCAGATGATGGTCGAGGGCATTCTAGATGTGAAGTTGATCTGCCATTTCTCGGCGCATCTCAAAAATAAACTACAACTAATCCTCTGAGAATCTGCATGGACTTGACATATCTTGCTCGGAGCTTGGAGCTCGGATCATGGTCTGACAAGGCTAGATGAATTGGTGCTTCCTCGAACAAATCAAGATGAATCTCCTCATCAACCAGGTAATAATCCAAGTCTGTCCCGGTGACATCATTGAGCGGCACACTGACATTTGTGGTTGTCCCTTTAATTGAGTCCTCCAACCACTATGGAAGGATTTCTTCCTCTATCACACAACCACCCATAGTTGTCTCAAGATGGATAGGGGGGATGGTGTTGCCAATTGGTTCAGTCGGCCCAATGGTATCCTTCATCCAACTTGGAGGAGTTTCCTCCTCTATTGGACAACCACTAGAAGTTATCACGAGGTCGAAAATTTGAGGCATTGGCTTCAGATTGCTGAGGGGAAGTTGAGCATCATCGTGCCAATTTTGGTCAAAGTGGGGAGGGCTAACAACACTGGTAAACGGGTTAAGAGTCAAAGAGGGGGTTGAGGGCAAACCTGAACGTCAGTGTCGGGCTACAAAGCTATAGTAGGTCGGTCCGCGTTTGGGCTTGCCCCTTTTGTGTGGCATGGCGTAAACACAACAGAGAGAGATGGTGAGAAACGAGTTATGCGCATGCACCAAAGGGGAAGTGAAATCAACAGAAGTGGGTGCTCGACTCCAATGGAAAGGGAGTTCAAGCGGGGGATGAAAAGCCAAGTGCAAATGTAGGATCAAATAGCCACGATGAATGCTTACCTCCATGAAAACCATTGAGATGACAGGGAGAGGTGCCGTGAAGACTAAGTTGATGTTGCCCAACTGCCTTGTACCTGCCTAGTGAGCCATAACTAGTGCAGAATGTGCACCATTAATCCTCCCTTGCTGTCCCAACACACTATGATTCTCCCTCAGAACTTGAATGATAAGCATGGTGAAAGGACTAAGGGAAAGGCTAGTGGGGAGGGGCCTTAACTGCACCGGTTGCATAAGTGTCAGGTTCACCCCATCCGAAAAATAAAAATACTTAAATTATTATTATGTTTTTTTTTTTTATTATTTAATGTAAATATTAAAATTAATATTAATGTTGAAAGTGTTTTTGAATAATGTGTACTTAGTTTTGAAAAATATGTTCAATATATTAAATAATTTAATGCTCAAATATATGTATCTTTACCATATTTATAAATTTAAATAATATATAATATTTATAATAAAATGAATTTATTTAATAATTACATAATATAAATGATGAAAATAAATTACACAATAACTCCATAAACCTACTTATTTAAAAAATAAAAAAAATTATACAATAATTCTTTAAACCTACTCATATATTTAAATTATGCTTACTCATATACATATACTTAAAAGTACCCCCAAACGACCTTAAACTTATACTACAACTTTGATGCTATTAAAAAAAATAATACGAGAAATCAAATATCTCCACCTTCGTAATATTTACGAGACCATAGTGACATTTTCATACTTGAGCATAGTAGAGTCACTCACTAATTATGCACACACATCGAAATTGGAAAATATATATTAATATAAAGGCTAAGGCAAAATTACATTAAAAATAAAAGAGAAGCTTGAGGTTCAAAGTTATGCAAACTAAATGTACCTTCTGAATCTAACTAAGGCTGCTAGCTAAAGGCAACGTCCAATACAACATTACTCGAAAACAACTAGTGGTATATATACAATAGAAGAGACTTAAAATCTTAAGAACTGCCAAAAAAAACACATCGGGATATTATTTAAAAGATGGAGTGACCAAGAGTTGTCTCCTTGCCTCTAACTGCAACATTCACGCCACGTGTTGCCAACTATAACATGTCTTGACTTTCCAGCTAGGCAAAATGACTCAAAATTTCTGCCTCTCTTTTAGAGAGAGCCATAATTTCTTCCTTTGTGTGTTGATTTATTATGATGCAACTTGGGCTATACATGGTATCAAGGAACTGGGTGTATGTAAACGTTACCATTGATGTTTAATGTCCCAACTTTTTCCCTAGTAGCCAAATTTGCTTGGAGATCGGTCATTGTGTTGTTTTCATGTAGTATGTGGAAACACATCACATTATCAAACTTTTATTTGGAATGTCTACTTTTTTTTTAAGATTGATGCAGAGTGAAAATCGCATGAGGAAGAATTTGAAAGAATATATTTTATGATTATTTTGGAGTCCTCCACCACTGTGAGACATGAAATACTAAGTCTTTTAGCTAAATTTAATCCTTGCAGTAATGCATAAGTTATTGCTATATTGTTGAAGCAAATTCTAAAACTTCATGCGTAAGTATATACTATTGTCCCTCCAAGGTTATAAAGAACCCCTCCCATACCTACCACCCCATAAAAAGATGTATGCTATATTAATCCATTCTCATTCATTATATAGTTATATGCTCATGAAACAGATTCAATTTCTATGCCCTCTCAACATCAATTCAAAGTTGTTTCTTATAGTTGCAGTAAAACTAAGTTTTACAATAAATGAAATCCACATTAGAGTGGGTAAACAACGAGTAATAAAATGATTTTATCATTCCCCTCAATCAATCATGGAGACATTGTTGGTTGTTGGTATTGAATATCAAGAAGAAAGATGTTAGTTGCGAGCAATTGTCCTTGAGGGTGTAAAAAGTGCATTGTTATAAAGTGAAGAAGTTGAAATATTCTATTTTAAAATGCCATTGCATATTAGAATGTTGTGAAAATGCATCTTTGCAACATTTATGAGACATTTGTTGGGTATGATCGCAAATAATTTCCATGGAAGAGAACATGCATACCCTAAACATGCAATTCACTCAAACTTTCTCTAAATGACATTTAAATTAAACAAAGATGCCTTGCTTGCGACGATAGGCCACGTGCCACAAGGGAGTGGGTAGAATGTTTGTACCTCCAAACAAGCCTTCTCTACAACTGCAACATGGAATACACATCCTAGCTAGATTATAGTTGTCGCTTGACAAAAATTCACAATTTACACCTGTGTATTAGGCATGCAAGCAAGACAGATTCAAGACTGGTCGAGATTATTTATCACAT
>ML854754.1:0-11888 GCA_009831015.1 Picea engelmannii | reverse complement strand
TAATTTATCAAAAAAAAAGAATTATAATTTTTTGTTAAATATTAAAAAATAATGTTATTTAACTACAATTTTTTTCCATGTATTGAAGTGAAGGTAAACAATGTGTTAAGAATGGTGTTTTCCACTATATTTTAAAAGTATGGAACAATAAATTAATTAAGACGACACAATTATATGAATAATCGTAACTTCAAAAAAGTAATTGGTAAAAAAAAATTTTAAGATTGAAAGAAGCATGGAAAAATGACTTAAAACACCCTTGAATTAAAAATAAAATAAAATTGAAAATAGATGAAAAATAAGCATTTAAAAAAAATGTGGAAACATTGTGGATTGAAAAATTTAAAATATTGAAAAACCACCTAAAAAGGGAGAGGGGGTGCTACCTGTAGCACCATTTTTAAAAACGGGGTAAAAAATTGGACCCCTCAAAAAACGAGAACTCTGTAGAATTCTCGTTAAGTTGGTAACTATGTTCATCCTAAAAAATGGCCATAAAAAGCTTCTCTTCCTTACTCTAGTTCCCCAAAAAATATTTATCATCACAATTCTAACAAATACCTTTGAGTTGGTGTTTAGCCATGTACGCCCTAGTTAATTTCTGGATCTTGAGAGGGGTGGTAGGAGGGGTAAGATTCATAGGTCGAGAGTGGGGAAGAAAATATGGTTTTTTGTGATGGGAAAAAAAACCTATTGTGCTTCTTTGGCACATTTAGTAGCTTCCAACCAAGTTTGGGGGTGATCCATAAGGACTTGGGTGCAAATTTCATCCTTTAGGCCACTGATAAAACATTCCCTGAAGAAGACATTTTTCATGCCTTCCATTCTCAAAGCCAAGTGCTTAAAGGTGGTTATAAAGTCTTCCACTGTGCCAGACGGTTTCAACTTGGTCAAACGACCTAAATAGTGGGTGTTGGTGTCAAAGCGTTCATAAAGTTCTGCAACAAACTGGGTCCAAGCAACACACCCTTGGTGTGCATTTTTATGCCATTGCCACCGTTTCCAGTGTTCAAGATCCAGATAGAGAACAACATAACATAGTTTGGAAAACTAATCAGTAATGCCATGAAAAGATAAATAATGCTCCATTTGGGTGACCTAGCCCTTGGGATCAGAGCCATCAAATTTATTGACCTCAACTCGGGGAAGACAGGGATCACGATGAAAGGGTTTAGAATGAAAGGCCATAATATGGGTGGAGTCAACACCATCTACTTGGGAGGGTTGTTCAGGGAGGGGGGGTCATGGGATCGATTCAACAATTAGTTGAGAGCAACATCAAGGGTGTCAAATTTGTTGTCAAATTCACCCTCTAATTGGTTAAATATGTCGTCAACTTTGGAAAATTCAATCCAAACTTGGGCTTGGAAATGGTCAAATTGGGCCTTGTTCTTGGTGATTTCAGCCTGGATTTCTTGGGTGTGAGTGTTTTCCATGTGGAAAGTTGGGGTGCTTGAAATGGGGAGTGGGTCCACTAAAAAAATTTGGATAGGTGATGTATATCACTGTGATCAGGGCGACAAGGGAAATCTAATGGGATAGGTGTTAAATAAGGGTGTGAGGAAGGGTGGGTGGGACCATAGAAAAAAGGCTTATAAGTGATAGGTACCAAAACGATCAGGGTAAAAAGGGGAATGCAATGGGATAGGTCGCACATAAGGGTATTGGGAAGGGGGTTGAGTCCACGGGAAAAAAAGGATTAAAAATGATAGACCTACCATTGTTATGAGGGAGAAGAGAGACATCAAATGGAATAGGTCCTGAATAAGGGTGATGGCAGGACCACTATGCTCTTTTTTTTACCCCCACAAAGTTATACTCCAACGTGAAGAATATTGTAGTGACGAAGTGCCCAAATTGTTAGCAGAAAAAATTATGTAGGAATTTTGCAACCAGAATACAGGAGGCAGGGTTGCACAACAATAGATCTCGTATGTTCCTTTTCTATTCTATTTCTTCCCAAGGGTTAACATTTCCAGGGTTCCTATAGACAAAGGTTTTCCCTGTGTTATAGCTCTATGTTATACGTGCGGGGTCGAACATTAGTACTCGGCCCAATATATTAGGGCACCAACTAAGGAGGCTCGACCGTACCCTTAGTCGTACTACATGATTACCCAGGTACTAGAGAGTATATTCTTGAGTGTTGTTGTCGGTGTCACTATTATAGTCAGGCGATCGATCAACTGATCTAGAGCTAGTTTTAGGAGACCTAGGGGACTCTCGATATACCTGGCGGTAGTGAGAGTGATGATTGTGTACAGATTCTGTTTAATGCAGTACTACTAAAGGGGTACCAACAAGAGTTATAGAGGTTTCCAACAAGGTGAAACATTTGTTTCTAAGTAACCCTGTGAAACCGTCTGTATTTTGTGTGTGTAGTCTTCCCCACTACAGTTTTACCTGCTGAGTGACAAGTCTTTGTGCTTTAAAGACGTCGACAGTACACGTCTCTACCCTGAAAAAAAATTCCCATAGTTTCCATAGAGAAAAGTGCTCTGATACCACTTGTTAGGTACCATATCTATTATATTAAGAAAAACACATAAATACTGCAGAAAATACCACCTGAACAACAAAATGTGGAGAACCAAAACAAAAAATGATACCTTTATATAAAGGAAGCAATGTTCACTTGCCTCTTAGAGGGGGCAACCTCTAACATAGCATCGCTCTATTACAATAATTCTCAAAACAAGACTTTCTTATGCCTCCTACTCTTATTTATACTAATTCTATCTTCTAAAGAACATTATAGAGGAGGAGCTTTCTAGAAGAGAAAGCTTCTATTAGGTCTTCTTACATTGACCTGTTCACATTTATTAAATAGGCCTTATTAACTGGCGTCGACCTTTATTACATGAAAAATATATTATTCTACCTATGTGAGGAGTTAGGGAGGTTCGGTCCCCACTAGGTTGGTGTGTAATATCTCCAATACATCTCCAATACCCCCCTTGAAGCACTACTAGGGAGTACACAATGAATGGGTTCCGACAAGAAGCCATGTTGGGTACCCATTTTACAATGCATCTAATGAAAATAAAACGCTGCAAGGGAATCTCATCTCTGCGAGAGGGCCTTCTAATCTTATAATATACTTCACATCTCTTTATGTATTTCTTGGCATCCATAAATACAATAGTCCACCAAAGGCCAGCCTATAAGACCTTGTGCATTGTTTATTTTCCATAGAAATGACCTCTTGCAACTTTGTTATGGAATTCCCACAAAATAACATGTTGTTAATGATCCAAAACATCATCTAAGTATAACATCACTGCCAAGCTTGTGAAGTTGTTTGGATGTCAACTAGTAACCAACAACCTTGGCCACAAGTTTTTCTTTTCAGTTTCATGATATTCTATAGGGCTACACCATTAATTAAAAACTAAATGATTTCTTCGAGGGGGAAACCTCCAGTAGACAAATGCTCTATTACAATAATTCTCAAGACAAGACTTTTTCATGCCTCCTACTCTTATTTATACTAATTCTATCTTCGAAAGAACTTTCTAGAGGAAGATCTTTCTAGAAGCAAAAGCTTCTATTAGGTCTTCTTACATTGAATTGTTCACATTTATTAAATAGGCCTTATTAACTAATGTTGACATTTATTACATGGAAACTATATTATTCTACCTACATGAGGGGTTAGGGAGGTTAGGTCCCTAACACTACGTGGGTGTGTAATATCTCCAATACCCCCCTTGAAGCACTACTAGGAAGTACAAAATGAACGAGTTTCGACAAGAAGCCATGTTGGGCACCCATTTTACAATACATATAATTAAAACATAACACTGCAAGGTAATCTCATCTCCATGAGAGGGCCTTCTAATATTCTAACATACTTCACATCTCTTTATGTATTTCTTGGCATTCTTAAATACAATAGTCCACCAAAGGCCAACCTATAAGACCTTGTGCATTGTTTATTTTCCATAGAAATGACCTCTTGCAACTCTGTTTTGGAATTCCCACAAAATTGCATGTTGTTAATGATCCAAAACATCATCTACATATAACATCACTGCCAAGCTTGTGAAGTTGTTTGGATATCAACTGGTAATCAACAGCCTTGGCCACAAGTTCTTCTTTTGAGTTCCATGATATTCTATAGGGCTACACCATTAATTAAATTAAAAAATAAATGATTTTCTCCAAATAGTCAGGTATGGCCTCAAATGAAATAAGTCATCATCAAGAAATTGATCATCAATTACACCATCATATTCTACAAATTCAATTCTTGACAAGTGGTCATATCATACATTGTGCTTAACAAGCTTCTCTATCATTTCAAAGTTAAATTCCTAAAATAATAGTAGCCACCGATAGACTTGACCCTCTAAAATGGGCTTATTGACCAAGTGCTTCAGTGTTGAATGATATGTGAAAAACTTGAAGTGGCCTTTAAATTACAAGTAACCATGAAATTTTTGTAGATCATACATGATAACCAACCCTTCACATTTTGTTGTTGTATAGTTGTGTTATGCTTGGGAAAACTTGCGACTAGGATCTCCTTCCCATAATTGCACCAAAACATCACCAAGGGTAATGCCCAAGGCATCAATATGCACAAGAAATCCTTATAATATCTTATAAGGAAAGAAGTTCACTAAATAAAATATCGAAAACTGTTTATATCTTGAATGTCGAGTTTCTACCTATCTTCGTGCAACCGAATTCTAAATTTAGAATGAAAGATGAGGTTGTTTTGAGGTGGTTGAACACTGGGCATGCATGATACGATGAACTACCTTTCCCAATAGAGTAGAAGAATTTTGTTCTATCCATCCTCCACTAACCCTTTTTCTTAAACAACAATTTAAAACTCGTCATGCATCTCTAATATATCCATAATTTCTCCATGAAAAGGCAAGAACTGGATAATTTTTCTGTATAGATAATGTAGTAAACTGAACCAGGTAATGGCCCTTCCCATGAGAAATCAGAGGACCCAAATATCATAAATGATGACCTTATATATAAATGAAAAATGTGAAGTATTCCAACAAATCCACTTCTTCAACAAATTCTAGTAATGCTTGTTTTGTCCCAAAGTTTCATTCTGCTACCTTTCTCACTGTTGGGAAAATGGTTTCGAGATTGTCTATCTTTCAATGAACTTAAAATGAGAAGTACCCTTCGAATCCTCCAAGTCAAAATAAACTTTCCCACCTCTCTGCTTTAACATGCCATGCATCCAGTTCTTAAGGGATAATATTTCTGAGATTCTAGAAGACTTTGAGCAATGTTGTACAAGTTCCTTGCAATGAGGTTTGTTTGAATACATGGTGCCCACTAGAGCCAAGGCAGATACTATAATATACCCACACACTTGAGATCCATAGTTTGGGCTAAAATGTTGTTTATTGTTCTCAACAACTAATTAAAGAACCTCAACCAAGTCTGTAATTCTAGTGTAGAGTGTAATTTTAGTGTAGAGTATTGTTGCCATGGGAAGCTCATTTAAACATTTTGGAAATAAGATTGTATTTAGAAATATACACCATATCCTATCCTCCTCGTAGAAGCACAACTATGATTAGATACTTATTGTACAAGAACAAAATAAACAACATGCTAAATTATTGGGGAATAAAAGAAGAAGTTATTTTAATGATGATATTAAAAATATCGTTCAAGCTAAATTTAAGGAGAATCTATGTTGCAACAAAGAATTAGGGGATAAAAGAAAATTAAGATATTATAAGGAACTGGCTAACTCTAATCTTGAAGATCAAAAATATTTCTATCTTTTGACTAGTTTTTAAAAAGAGAATCAATATTGCTAAAATTAGAAGCAATTCTCATGAGCTACATAGTGAGCCTCTAAACATCATTATAAACGAATCTAAGTAATCTCTTATTTTTCTTAAATCTAAGTAATATCTTACCATACTTTTCTTGAATCTAAGTAATATCTTACCTTTCTTATGGTTCCATAGACCAATTTTAATCTCAAAAGACATTATTGTAAAGGATCAACCCTATAACAAATCCTTCTATATATCATTTTGTGTTCTGTCAACATATTTTGCAAAAAAAGAAGGAAAAAAGAAACTGTTTCCCAGCTAGAATTTTGCACCTAAACCAGCTATGTTTCCTTTCATCTATGTTTCTTCCTCTTGCTAGTTCACGGGTAATGTCTCCGTTGTATATATCCTTGAATGAAAGGAGAATTGGATGATATTTGCATGAAACTAGAGAAGAAGACGTTGTGATTGGCGAAGAGTTGATACTTGATCCACCATCCACGTGTTCCCTGCTACTAGTGTTATCAACGACTGTTAATCAATGTTAAGGAGATTAAAACCCTACTATGAAATCATTAATCAATTAAACAAAAAGATGGAGGGGAAATGTCATAAATCATTTGAATCACTTGGACTTGTGGTTTGAGAATCGTCAATGTCAAATAAAGTTGATGCAGAGGAAACAAAGTTGAGGCACAAAGTTCATGGTCAAATTTCACGAATGAATGTGTAGAGTTACAAGATTAGGTAAATTGACAATTACGATTATCTTAGTAAAATTTATTAGCACGCCATCATTATAGAAAATATGTCCCGTCGATGTGCCAAGGGGGAGCAAAATTCACACTTCTTCATATTTAAATAATTTTGTAAATGTTTTTATCATTCAAGCATCAATTGCAACACAACTCTATGATCCTTTGGTAATCCATATACAATCCATATTTGTCTAAGTAAACCTCTATAAACTTGTGTATATAATATTGAAATGTTGCCATCATTATGTGATAAAAAACAATAGAGGCATTCTTGGGACCAAAGGGCATTACACTATAAGCATAGGAATCTCATGCAGTATTAAAGTTGTCTTTTGTTTGTCTTCTTCAACTATATAAACATGGTGATATCTAGAAAATCCATCTATAAATGTATATGCTTTTTCACTTGCAACTTAATCCAACACCTCATCATTGAATGGTATAGGAAAATGGTCATGTATGTTAGTACCATATTTGTCCTCGCCACCAATATTAAGGTTGGCAGAGGTTATAAGGCCAAGGCTGCATGAGATAAAGACCGAAGGAGAGCTTCTAGAGCCTCTGAACATAAAGAGACAAGCTATTTGGAGGTTCATTGAAGAAAATAGCAAAAATCCATACCCTAGGCACCTAAGGCAAGATCAAAGCGCTTAGGCACTTATCGAGATTCAAAACAGGGCCTATCGCGCCCTAAAAGAACGTAAGTTTTTATAGTTGAGGTGGTTACCACGAGACCAGATCCTAGGAACCAAATGCTAGTGAATATGCAGGGCATGATCATCGGACAAATACAAGCGAGGTAGATCTACGATTGGTGATCAATGTCACACCATAAAGATGCATGGGAGATAAGGAGCATAAGCGGTGCAATGGTGGTTTGAGGGGACACGCGTCACGGAAGACAAAACTGTCGTCATTGGGTTGCGACAGTGGTATTGTGGTCTCACCAAACCACCCATCCACCCATTGTAAAGCACACACTTCTCGACCTACTCATCATAATGTGGAATCGACTCAATATTCTACTAGGGACACTCAGAGAGACTAGTGACAACATGGCATGCTAGCAGAACACCCGTCAAAGCAAATATGAAGTTGCCACCTGGACAAAGGGGACCCGCTAAATGCACGAAGCATCGCACCAAGCCCGACGACATGTAGTCTACTCCCTTGCCACATAAGCACCAACATGAACCAACAAAAAGCTGCCACATGTCTGTGGGGCCATGTCGACATCAACAATGATGTCACCCAAAATTTTGTGCTATTACTAATTTAAGGACCCCTTCTGAATGAAAGGTCGATACGTGGAATTTTAATGAATAAAATAGAAGCAAAGAAGCCTTACTAGGCCCAAAGAGTATTATTCTTGTCAAAGTGCCAAAGCATACACTCAAGTTTTCAAATGAGGAAGGATTATGAGCAGTCTTCTTCAACATCTCCTGCAAATTGGTTGAAGGTAACCTAAGAGCTCTTACATCCCTTACAGTTCACTCCTGGATTTACCTTTTGAAATTTTGAAATGACGTTTTCTTCAAACCCTAGAAAGTCCTGGTCCTCCAAGAAAGTCTTGGAGAATGATGAGCCCTTAATTGATTGGGATAATGAGGTTTTTGACTTAGTTTTATCCTTCCCTGACCCGGGACAAATCATTAACACCAACAGATAAATGCCAAAAGCGGTCAAGATCATCTTTACATATGGGAGTTGAACATGGCTTGTTCAAGCATCTCGCAAACTTTCAATTTCCCCAAAATTGTCAACTGGTGCATTGCAAACTATTTGGAACCTGAATGCAAAATAATGTCTGTCGATAAACAACACACTATCTATGTTTTGTCATGATAATCCCTAGCTAAAGATATTTTCTTCCCTGAAGAACCAATAGAAACCCTAGAAGAGCATACAATGGAATTCGTTTACCAGGAATTACCCTAGGCTGACAACGAAAGCTCACTCAGAATCCTTTTAGCACAAAATTCCCCATTACTAACTTCCCCAACTCCTTTCCAAGCTGACATTTTTCCAGAAACCACTCGACATGCCCTAGCCGTCCTTTGCTAAGTGTTGGGTTGTGACCACGATAGAGTAATGGACGATGCCACCCTTGGATTTTTATCTCTTTTGTTATTACTAGCTTCCATGGTTCCCCCAAAATTCGATTACTATAAGTTCTTAGAAGAATCCATGCAGGCTCAACTAGAAAGTTTCCCTAGCACCCGATCTTTCAGATACCTATCCTACCTAGTGTATCTTATCCTTTCCCAAAATCACACCTACTTTGTGAGTTGAGGAATAAAAATAACTAATGCAGAAGGAAACCTAAAGCCAATAATTGAGTGGCCCAAAGTGTGAAGAGACAAGAAAAAAACAAAGGTTTTATTCTTTATGTGAATCATTGCGTGAAGGCCATAAATACTCTCATACATGGTTCTCCTCCTCCAAGAGTTTTTCCAGAAACGAGGCATTTTCTGCAATTGAGGAAAGACACCAAAACAAGAGAGATGTCTAGCACAATACCATACCATCACCAGGGTATACTGTTTCGAGCAAGAACCACTTAAGCTTCCCTCTTTTCTAACACCCAAGATACTTGCTTTATAATGTATCAAACATTGATTGACAACTGATCACTTCTTATTTGCTCAACATAGAAAGTCAATCACTTTTATTCTATGACATGAGGTTGGCCCTTTCTTAGTACAACAAAGAATAATTTTTTCTAAAGTTGAAGAAATATTAAAACAATTTGACTTCAAAAAAGGAAGCAGCTGGTTATATGATCCCCATGGCGTAATTGCTGCTAGAAGGCCGACTTTCAAGCATGAGTCAAAAGGGGTGATAGAAAGGACTGCCAATCTAGAATCTTGGGAGGAAGTCAGGGAAATCTTGGGAAGCGAGGCCCCTATCTCAATGACGTTATCATCACATGCCAACTTAGTCCAAGCTACTGAAGTTTTGAAATAACCACTATCAGATGCTCAATCAGGATCGAAGGTAGATGAACAACAAAACAAGTGTTGGTTGTGGAGCTTGACTATCTTCCTGATTCAAAGGTTTGTTTCAGTCGTGCTTGGACCCCATTCCCTAACATGGGGGTGTGGGGGGCCTTTTCCCCCCACAACTGTTTCCAGGGGGGTGCATGGGGGGGCGACGACAATTTTTGTAGCCCCCCCTGGCGGGGGATTCGGGGGTAGCGCCCCCGAAGCAAAATATTTGGAACAATTTCCTTGTAAAATATTATAATTTCATAGTCAATATGGACCGTTCATTATAAGGTCGTAGATCTGACGGTAGAAGTTATTTTTAGGGTTTTTTCCCCTAGAAAGCAACCCTCATTATGAGGGAATTGTATTGCGACTGGGTATTATCATGAATATTGTATTCTGAGAGAGGAGACCGTGAGAGAAAGAAGAGGAAGTTACACTGCGTGTGATGTAGGTTGTATCCATTCATTTCGCTGGATAATAATAAGGAAGGACCTGGAAATTTCTCCGGTGGACGTAGCCCACACTGGGTGAACCACGTATATCTGTGTCTCTATTGTATTGTGTATCTTCTGTGTTTTATTTCTGTATTCGTTTTATTTTATTGTTCCGCGATCCTTTTTTTTCTAACAACTGGTATCAGAACGAAAGGTAACTCGCAGGAAAAGAGGGTTCCTGGTTCGAGTGGGAGCAATGGCGAAAGATGGAAAGTTTAGGGTCGAGAAATTTAACGACCAAAACTACTAGTTATGGAAGATGCAGATGGAAGATTATTTATATCAGAAGGATCTATTCCTACCATTGGATGGAATAACAAAGAAGCCAACGGACATGAAGGATGGAGAATGGGAGGTTCTTGATAGAAAGGCACTAGGAATGATATGATTGAGTCTGAAAACGTCGGTGGCTTTCAATATTTCGAAAGAAAAGACAATGAAGGATCTGATGGACACATTGGCTAAACTGTATGAAAACCATCAACATCCAATAAGGTATTTCTAATGAAGATATTATTTAATATGAATATGTCAGAAGGTGGGTTTGTTGTAGATCATTTAAATGAATTTAATACGGTTACTAATCAGCTAAGTTCTGTAAACGTGGACTTTGATGATGAGGTCAAGGCTCTTCTAATATTGTGCTCATTGCTAGAAATATGGAATGGCTTGGTCATGGCTACAACTAACTCTGTCTTTGGTTCAAACACTCTAAAATTTGATGATGTTGTTGGTATTATCCTTAGAGATGAAATGCGACGGAAAAGCATAGGTGAGACATCAAGTAATGCGTTGACTGTGGAGAACAAGCAAGACAAAAGGATAGAGGAAAGGGCTCAAGGAACCATGAGAATTATAGGAAGGTAAGATCCAAATCTAGACTGGAAAAGATAGAGTGCTGGAATTGTGGGAATAAAGGACATCTAAAGTTAGACTGCAGAGCTCCAAAGAAACAAAGAGATGGACAACAAGAGAAAAATCAAGAAGCAAATGTAACAGGGGATGTGTTACAAGATGCTTTGATTCTTTTTGTAGATAATATTTTTGATTATTGGGTAGTAGATTCAGGGGCTTCATTTCATTCCACACTCCATAAGAAACATTTTCTAGATTATGTTCAAGGTGATTTTAGACATGTTCATTTGGGTGATGATGCACCATGCAAATTTTTTGGAATGAGTAAGGTACAAATAAAGCAAAAGAATGGAAACCAATGGTTATTGAAAGAGGTAAGACATGTACCAGATCTAAGGAAAAATCTAATTTCAACAGGGCAGTTGGAAAGTGAAGGCTATATATCTATATTTACATATAAGGCATGGAGGGTCACCAAAGGATCACTGGTGATAGCAAAATGAGAGAAGGTAGGTACATTGTATTTATGTACTGGTAATACCGACTCTTCTATCTCTTTAGCTTCTACAAGAGTGGATACAACACCGTGGCATCAGAGGGTTGGACACATGAGTGAGAAGGGGATGTAGATACTTCACAAAAGAAATTTGTTGCTAGATCTGAAACAAATGGATTTGGATTTTTGTGAGCATTGTGTTTATGGAAAACAAAAGAGAGTCATATTTCTCAGAGTCATAAAAGAAAAGAAGAGTGAAAGGTTAGAGCTTGTGCATACATATGTATGGGGACCAAATCAGGGATCATCTCTTGGTGGCTCTTGTTATTATGTTACTTTTATTGATAATGCAACTAGAAAAACTTGAGTTTATTGCATTCAAAAAAAACCTGATGTTTTTGATACTTTTAAGAAATGAAAATATTTTGTTGAGAATGAGACAGGAAAAAGGTTGAAGTGTCTCAGATCAGACAATGGAGGTGAATATTGCAGCAAGGAGTTTGATGATTACTATTCATACCATGGGATTC
>ML854753.1:14802-28851 GCA_009831015.1 Picea engelmannii | reverse complement strand
ACACCCCTAGAGAAGTAACAAAACTAGCTCATACACAAGAGACTTCATTAACCCAATTGATAAGGCACTAATCTATTTGCATTGGAGATATAAAATCATTGCATTGGTATATGTGAAATGTTGAGATATTGCAATTGTCTAAGTTGGAATTGATTCTATATGCTATAAGCTTTCTTGTGCCCTAGGGGCGTCTTGATTAACCAAGTAATTCTCTTTGCTGTTACAAATTAATGCTACAACCATTAGGGCTGCTGCAAAATCACATCTTCATCATCTTTGCTCACTATTCTATCGCTGAAATTTACTTGTGAACCTAAATTATTGCTCTACTAATTATTGGCTATCAATCAGACGGTTTACTTGTTGATTTCTGTGGTTAGATCTTGCTGCTGTAGCAATTGTTTGCTACAACCACTTGGCTGTCTTAAAAACTTACTGATATAGAATGAAATAATAATATATTGACTAAAAACTATCTTTTTCCCCACGTCTTGGACGGAATTAACATGTTGTTCAAGACATACCAGCCACTGTTTTTTGTCTTATTTTGTAGAAAATCAGACTTAGGACAACAACAAACCACCATAGGGACTGCCCCTTGAGGCTAGCAAGCACTAGCCCAAACGGAGAGGGGTCTAGCCTATGACAATTTGGGGCTTTATTCCTTCAATTAACCATTTTTTCATCACTGTTATAACAGGTTTATCGACTCAATTGGAGGGTGAAAATTTCTGCTAACATGGCCATAGCTCAGATAGGTTGGCCCTGTTATTGCACAATCTGTACTTGCCCAAAGTCCAAGGCAGGTGAATGCAAGATTGGCGTAACATGGAGTGACCTATCACTGTCACCTTAATAGGAAACCCCTTTCTATTTAGGAGTATGTCACAGTACCCCAGGGGAGACATCCCCAGTGACCTGAAGGTTTGAGAAGGCTAAGGTAAAAGGTATAAGAAAGTCCCCCCCTCTCACAGGCTACTTAAGTCAAAGGTTCTTTGTGTCTTATAGAGATGAAACAAAAAGGTAAATAAGGTGTACCTGCCCAAAAAACAACAACAAATAGAATAGAGTGGTAACTTCCAAGTACCAAATGATGTTAGTGCTTCATAAGACCATGAACCTTTGAAAAAATACGTAAGATGATATAAAATTGCAGCAAAGTAATTATTTACAACAGCAATAAGTATTTTGTAATAGTCACAATAATTATGCCTTGAATTTGCTTGAAAAAGACAAGGAAATATAGCTTTGAATTGGCAGAATGATAACTACTTGTCAGAAGCAAATTGGCAATGTCTAATCAACATTTAATGTCACTTTTGAGATAAATTTGCTGCTGTTAGATGGCTGTAGCAATCTTTTGCAACAACAACAAGTTAGTCAATGAATTAGTCTAGTTTAAGGTGAGTAGAAGTTAGTAAATGTTTCAAGGAAGATAGTTTGAGAGTTGTTTTGATCAATCAATCACTATAGTGAGTAGACTAGTGCCTTTATGGGGTAATGGAGTTTATAAGTGACGGTTTTCTCTTGGAGGCTAAATTTTGCAACTTGGATCATTTCTTGGTGAAGTTACTTGGCATTCTAGGGTTTTATGGCTTGATTATTCTTGGTGAAGTAAGTAAATCTGCAATTCTTCATTTTATTTGAATGGTTTATGGTAAATTTGCTTATTCATGTTAAAGATTATGAAATTGCTTGCTTGACAAACTCTAGGAGTAAAGGACTTAACTTGCTACTTCTTTACTCTTCATTTGCTAGACTTTGCTAAGGAGACCTTGATCTAGGTGAACTTCTAGAGCCCTAAAATATTAGCACTTTAGTGGTCATTATCTAGCCAATTGTTGCTTCTAATATCTCTTAATAGTCTTAGGAAGGAAGGTTTGCAAGAGCCTAAAATTGCTTACACTCTAGCAAATTCACCTTTAGAGTTTGGATGTTTGAGGCCTTGAAGAGCCAAAACCTCTTCCATCCATCTCTTCTCCTTAGGCAAGTACAATCATTGTGTCATTTCTTCCAAGAGAAAACCATCACTTATAGACTCCATTACCCCATAAACGCACTAGTCTACTCACTATAGTGATTGATTGATCAAAACAACTCTCAAACTATCTTCCTTGAAACATTTACTAACTTCTACTAACCTTAAACTAGACTAATTCATTGATTAACTTGCTGCGGTTGCAAAAGATTGCTACAACCATCTAACAACAACAAATTTATCTCAAAAGTGATATTAAATGTTGATTAGAGTCTTAGACATTGCCAATTTTGCTTCTGACAAGTAGTTATCATTCTGCCAATTCAAAGCTATATTTCCTTGTCTTTTTCAAGCAAATTCAAGGCATAATTATTGTGGCTATTACAAAATACTTATTGCTGTTGTAAATAATTACTTTGCTGCAATCTTATATCAGCTTACTTATTTTTTCAAAGGTTCATGGTCTTATGAAGCACTAACATCATTTGATACTTGGAAGTTGCCACTCTTTTCTATTTGTTGTCTTGTTCTGGGCAGGTGCACCTTATTTACCTTTTTGCTTCATCTCTATAAGACACAAAGAACCTTTCACTTGAGTGACCTGTGAGAGGGGGGGCTTTCTTGTACCTTTTACCTTAGCCTTCTCAAACCTTCAGGTCACTGGGGATGTCTCCCCTGGGGTACTGTGACATACTCCTAAATAGAAAGGGGTTTCCTATTAAGGTGACAGTGATAGGTCACTCCTTGTTACGCCAATCTTGCATTCACTTGCCTTGGGATTTGGGCAAGTACAGATTGTGCGATAACAGGCCCTTTAGCCTATATGCAAGTTGCTCTCCCTAACTCCAAGAACCACTGTTGTGTCGGAGCTAGATCCTCTTGGCATGAATAACACCTGTCCATCCCGAAACAAAACTACAGAGCCCTTCTCCTCAATCGCTGAGACTGAGAGCACATTTCTCTTGAGTTCTAGCACCCATAGCACATTTGTCACCCTCAACACATCTCCTAACGCCATCTAGAATGACACTTCTCCAGATCCTCACATTGCATGCTTGGTACCCATACCAAGTTTCACATACAAATATGAGTCGGACTCTGTGAAGCTCTCGAACAACTTTTGTGCTCCTGTCATATGACATGTGGCTCCACTATCCATCAACCAGGTCCCATTACTGAAAACTGTACCAAAAAGGGCGGAGACTAATAAGAACTCCTTCTAAATCCTGTTTGCAGCCTCATCTACCTCTGTTGTTGATGTTTGCTGCTTCCTTCCATCTTTCTTCTGTTGTGGACACTGTGAAGAATAATGGCCATACCGATGACAAGCAAAACACTTGATTTTGCTAAGGTCCTTCTTCCTTCCCCGTTCTGGAGATGCCTCTCTCTCTGGAGAACTTCCTCTTCTGCCCTTCTTAGTATGAGCAACTAGGGCCTAGTTTTCATCATCGTTTTGTTTCTGCTTGCCATTCCCGAACTCTATCCGAGCCTCCTCTTGGATACAATGGTCCACAATCTGTCAAAGTTTGGCAACTTGTCTCATGCATAGATCCCCTGCACAAATGGTTCCCAAGACCTGGGAAAGCTATTCAATGCCACATTCAACAATTCAGTGTCATCAACTGCTTCACCAATGGCTGCAAGATGATCACGAATCTGAGTGATTCTCATGAGGTAGCTAGCAATTGTATCTGATTTGGACATCCTCAATAGATCGGAGCTGGTACCTCAAAATCAACTTCCGATTCGAATTCCCACTTTGGTACAAGCCCACCAAAGCCTTGTACATCTCCTTGGTTGTCTTTTTCTCAGAAATGTGAGGAATCATGTGATCCTTCACGGAATCCAATAACACTTGATTGGCCTTCACTTCCTTCTTCTTATGAGCTGCCAATTCCTGTGGTTCACTAAAATCTGCCCACTAACAACCACTGAAAGAGTCAATGGCTGTCCACAAAAATCTGCCAAGAAGATGTATATGACAACCAACACATATGCTGTCCAAATTGCTCAAAAATCAGCCACCTCAACTTTGATACCATGAAGATTTTCCAGGTCCTATCAATTTGCCAACTAGGTCTGTCTTTGACCACATATTGGCTCTAAGTTTCAACTGTTATGAAAATGTCTTTCTGCTGTTTTAGGACAGCCAACAGTTTAGGAACTTCTTGCTGATTTGTTACGGTTGTACTTACAATTTTAGGTGCTCTAGCATGTAGTTTTAGTAGCCAAAAATTAGCACATGCATACTAAAATAATTACAACACACCTAGAGATCTTTACAACTGAAAATAAGCAGATCTAAAAGACTAACACACATCATTTTGTACACAGGTATTTTTGGTCAATATGACCCTGGATAAAACCCCCTCAGGGAAAACCAGTTTGGGGTATATGTCTATATATGAGGAAAGTAAGTGGTGGAATACAACAAGTACAAAATATAGATGAACCTGATACAATAGTAGCTTGATCCAAGCTGAAATACAAGTCCAAAAGAACCAGGTGCGCCCCCCATAAATGCTCTCAAAATCACCAAAACTGCTCCAGATGCAAACTGTGAGCCCAAAATGGAAAACCCCTCCACAGGAATGAAGCTCTGATGTGTGGCCTCCCTCTGCAATTGATCCCACTACAATCTGACAGGTGAAAGACCTCCCCACTGCTGATGCGCCCTCCTGAACAAGTGCACCCTCCACAACAATGAAAGCTCCTCAGTAACTAAACCAAGCTCCAAGCTAGATGCCTCCCTCCATGAAAGCATGCGCCCAAGCTATCCTCACCTCATGCAACAAACCTCATGCCAAAGCTCCCTCTCAATCTCTCCAAGTGAGCAAATGAAGTTATTAGCTCTCCTTTGCCCTTTGTGYCCCTCTTGAACCTCCATAAGGAAACCTAAGTATTGGATGGTTGAGATCATCCCATCTCCCATCTAATCAAAGGTTGAGATCTCTCCAAAAGAATCTCACTCAATAACCCACTTTGGGTTAAGTTCCCTAAGTTCACTTTATGTCTCTAATTCACCCACAAAGTGAATTAATAGTCATTTTAGGAATAAATGACAAAATTTCACTTTTGACTTAAAACTCCTAAGTCAAAGTGAAATTAGAAACAAAGTACATAGTACATCCCACATGTGTTTAGGAGAGCATAAACACATGGGGAACACCTCCCAAGGTACATAATCTCAACACAGGTCCCCTGCACAAATGCTTCCCAAGACCCCGGAAAGCTATTCAATGCCACATTCACCAATTTAGTGTCATCAACTGCTTCACCAATGGCTGCAAGATGATCACGAATCTGAGTGATCCTCATGAGGTAGCTAACAATTGTATCTGATTTGGACATCCTCAACAGATTAGAGCTGGTACCTCAAAATCAACTTCTGGTTCAAATTACCACTTTGGTACAACCCACCAAAGCCTTGTACATCTCCTTGGTTGTCTTCTTCTCGGAAATGTGAGGAATCATGTGATTCTTCACGAAATCCAACAACACTCAATTGGCCTTCACTTCCTTCTTCTTATGAGCTGCCAATTCCTGTGCTTCATTAGGCCTTGGAACCACCATCTCAACCTACTCTTTGAGATCATTCTCCTCCAAGAGAAGAAGAATTCCGACCTTCCAAGCCTGGAAATTTGTTGCTCCTTCCAATCTGTCCTCAATTTTAAGAGTGCTCACCATTGTGACCTGCCTTGAACAAAAACAAAAATCTGCAGCAACCTGTGTCTCAAGGAATGATCCTTCTCTCTGTTCAAAGCCTCAACTCTGATACTGTGTCAATTTTTAAGCATCTAATTTCAAATCTGAAAATTACTTCCAAGTGACTTCAAACAGTAAACTCTAGGGCTGTTATCACTGAATAATTTTACACTGAAATTATGACAGAATTACAGCAGAAATATAAAGATCAGAGAGAAACCATCCATGCACAAGAGACACAAATTTCTGTTTTGTAAACTTTTCAGATTAAGAATTTATGAGGGCAAAACCAGCTCAACAAATTCACAAAATCAACAAATTTGAGGACAAAAATCCAGTTCTCTCAAGAATTATAAATTCAACAAATTTCTGGAAAATTCTCCCACTTAGAAACCTGCTGCAGCCTGCTATACGACCTGCTGATGTCATCTATACGGACTGCCGACGTCAGTCGTACAAACTTGCAACCTGTCCAGAAAAACTTGCACGTGCGGCCTGTTTTCTCCCTTTCTGCGGCTGTATGGACCTGTTTTCTCCCACATGTGTGGCTGTATGTCCTGTTCACACATGCGGCCTGATTCTTCCTCACATGTGTGGCTGTATGGCCTGTTCACACATGCGACCTGATTCTTCCGCACATGTGTGGCTGTCCTCTCACATGTGCGGCCTCTCTCTTGGCTGAAAAACAGAAAGTTTAGAAACTCTAGGCCAGATTTGCCAAAGTGCGGAATTTCCACCCAATATCCTTAGCACAAGTGCACACTCACTTATTCCAACTCCATAATGTCACAATTAAATCTACAAGTGTCCCCTCACATTGTCTCTCCTTTTATAGGAGTCTAATGAGTGAGTTTAGAAACCCCTTATAAACTCAAAATTAAATTAGAATTGTTTAATCACTCATGTGGGTGAAACCACAACATGTGGGTGTGAAGCCCCAACACCAATCCAAAGGGATTTTCACCAAAACAAAAAATGCAATGTGAGTGCCAACAAAAATTCTCACATGCCTGACACCAAGGCCAATGTGAGAATACCTGCCCGATGCTACAAACCATCAACAAGTATGAGTAGAATGTGTATTAAATAGTTTGATTGACTAGAAAATGCTTTCTTTGTTCTGTTCCCAAAATAGTAGATATTAAAGAATTTGGTTGACTTGAAAATGCTTTCTTTGTTCTTTTCCCGAAATAGAAGATTTCTGAGTTTAGCATAGCTGAAAACTTTATGATATACAATTTATCTGTGTCTGCTCCTTTCCAAGTTTGTTTGCAAAATAGCATAATTAGTCACTTTTTTTGATATATCCTTATGCAGTGATTAGAATTATTTAACATGCGATACATTTGGACTATTTACTTCTATGTTTGTGTCTATCTAAATCATTTGTAAGACGGTTTATCGATTTTTATTGCCTGAATACAGGCTCGGGGACTCGATGTTTTGCCAACTACTATATCTCGTTTCCGAAAGGGTGGTGATGATGCAACGGCAGATTTATTAGAAACAATTGTGTACCCTGAAGAAGTCACTCATTGTGCTGCTGGTTTAAGATGGTTTAAATATATTTGCCTTAGATCTTGCATGAATTCATGTGTTAGAATAAATGTGGATTCTGAATGCGTGAAACTGGAAGAAATGGATATATCTCAGAACCATGACTCTGACAGTGCTTATAAACCTAGGAATGAGCTTTCGTCTAACAAACATTCTAGTTATGAAAGTGTTGTACCTGGCTGCACTTGTCCAAGAAATTCTGCTGTTTTAGGTCCAAATGACATCCCTAAGGATGTCATTGATAGATTCCACACTGTTGTTAGAAAATATTTCCGGGGCCCATTGAAGCCACCTTTCAATGAGAAGGCCAGACAGGCTGCAGGGTTTGGGCCAGAGTGGTATTTGCCACTTGCAGTTAAAGGGGTTGGTTCCATATAGGTCTACCACTCATCATGAGTTTCATAGCATAACAGTAGGACAACTCTGCAATTCTTAGGTCAGAGGAACATATTTTTGCCAGCCACTGAAAATTTCTAGATACGTGCAAGAACACTTAGTCATATAATCAACCATATAGGGAATCCATTAAAACTGATTTTTTCAAGGTTAAGTGAATTATAAAATACCCTATGCCATATTTGTCAGGCATTTTTTCAATCTGAAAACCTGACAACACTACTGTTTTAGTGTCTAGTAGAATTTCTGCTGACATACACTAATGGTGTCCAATGATGAATGAATGGCCGAATTCTTACACCAATCACTAAAAACATAAAATGGTAAGCTATTTGTCATTGAATTCTTTCCTCGAGCACTAAATTCCATGACTATATGCATGATCAATGCTTGATTTTGTTGGTATTTTACCATAGACAAGTATATTTTGGTCCTCTAAATCAATTTAAAAACACTTTTCTATCTTGATTGTTAGTTCATGTCTTACTTATTTTATATAGTAAATTATTTATGGATAATTGTTCAATTTCTTTCCGTTGGTATCATAGTGGATGATATTCCTTGCATGTTGCAACAGTTTCTAGTTGATGAATGCATAACCAGTAAGATGTTGGATTGCGTAGAGTAAATTTCTCTGCATGTGAGCACAAACATGCACATATTGGCATCGGAATGCTGCTTGGTCTGCATTCATCAAACAGTTTGGGTTCTTTCATTCTTTATATGAACTAGCTTACTAACTTAGACATCAAAATAACTGTAAGGGCTTCTTTCGTCAGCTTCAAACCGTTTTAAAGGTTTTAATGTCAAGGAAAATTGGTCTATCAAGAAATTCAAATGTCTCATCCATAGATGAATGTGCTGATGTATCAAATCAAATGTTGAATCTTGGTTATGAATAATAAACTTACAAAGATTTATGCTGGGAGAATGATAAGAGCAAGGGAAGCAAAGGTCAAATAAGAAAATTAATCAATTGGAACATCCATCCAATCAAAACAAAGAGGAAAATGGGATTGGATGCCTAGGGATGCCGTAACTCAAAGAGGGAAATGGGTTCGGATGCCTAGGGATGACACAACTCAAAGGTGCAATCAACAAACGAAAAGATTTGATTAAAATTGTTGTAAGAATATGTGGAAAATCGATTCTTAATGGCTAATTGGCATACAAAAAAGTGAAATGATGCAAGAACCTGACCACAGTAGGAGACTTCACATGTGACCATTTATGGATAAATAACCTAACCACAGTAGGAGATTTCAGATGTGACCATTTATGGCTAAGCACCCTCTTTATTGTATCAGTAAGTTATGGCTTAAGAGTTGATCTAGTCAACACTATTTTAGAATATTTCACTGTTCAAATAGTGTTCAATCACTGAAAATAATCTAAAACAATGCAAATAGTGTTGAGTCATAGAAACTAATCTAAAATAGTTCAAATAGTGTTGAGTCACCGAAATAATCTAAAACAATGCAAATAGTGTTGAGTCATAGAAACTAATCTAAAATAGTTCAAATAGTGTTGAGTCACCGAAATAATCTAAAACAGTGAAATAATCTAAAATAGTGTTTCTGGTCACTGAAAATAATTCAAAACAGTGATAATCTAAAATAGTGTTGCTGGTCACCGAAAACAATTTAAAACAGTGATCACCTAAATTGTTTGTTGACTAGGTTGACTCTTAAGCCATAACCTAGTGATACAATAAAGAGGGTGCTTAGCTGTAAATGACCACAAGTGAAAATTACCATCATTCCAACACTCCCCTTTAATCTTAGCATAATGACATGAAGAAAAATGGTAAAGTACAAAAGGAGTGGGCATACCTAACTCAACAGAGATACATTTGTAGTTGATATATAAAGGAGAGTAGGTATGAGATGACCCAACTCAAATACAAGTGTTGATGGGTATATGATAACCCAACCATCATCATAGAATTACTCGACTCTCTAGAAAATGCCACCACTAAATTGCTTATCATCTGGAGACCACTAATTTGTTCCTTTGATAAGTGTTGAAAAGAGGCACGAGTACAAGAGAGAAAAGTGAGTGGGCATACCCAACTTAATGTAGAGTCAACCATAGCTTGAAGAAGAGAGTGGGTTTGTGATGATTGCAATAAAGAGATTCTTGTGTATTGTTGATTGAGAGATGTATTTTTGCAATTGTATATTGGAACATTGAATATTGATTGATTGAAAGAAAGATAAGATGATGGTTTACAATGAGCTCCGTGATTTTATACTTATATGCATTGATTGGTCACGAGGTGAATGGGTATGTGCTCTTTGACCTCTCGTTAAATTGATTTTTATATTTACTATTATTATCATGTTTGTTACATTGCCATTGTCTTAAAAAATGTTTTGTCCTCAAAGCATAAAAAATAGGATTATCTCTTGTTGAGCATGTTTTCGTGGTGGCATCTTTGTGTTAATATCACACAGAGTTCCTGTGTAAAGTTTATATAATCCAATTTTCGAAACTATAATTCATAGTCCATCCTTAAGGAGCTACTTGATGCAGGTGAAGAAAATGATACAATATCACTCAAGTAATTGTTAGTTAAACTTGATTAATCACCAAATCGATGTTGACCAGTCGACCCATGCATTAATGTGACCATGTTTTTGAAGATTTTCCAGGTCCTATCAAGTTGTCAACTAGGTCTGTCTTTGACCTCAAGTTGGATCAAAGTTTCAACTGTCAATAAAGGTATTGCTGTTGTTTTAGGACAACCGACAATTCAAGAACTTCTTGCTGATTTGTTACGGTTACATTCACAATTTTAGGTGCTCTAGCATGTAGTTTTAGTCACCAAGGGTTAGCACATGCATACTGAAATAAATGTAACACACCTAAAGATCTTTACAACTGAAAATAAAACAGTTCTACACTAACACACATGAAAATGTACACATGTATTTTTGGTCAACATGACCTTGGATAAACCCCCCCGGGGAAAACTAGTTTGGAATATATGTCTATATATGAGGAGAATAGATGGTGGAATACAACAAGTACAAAATATAGATGAACCTGATACAATAGCAGCTTGATCCAAGCTGAAATATAAGTCCAAACCAAACAAGAGCGCCTTAGGATGGTGCGCCCCTTAGAAATGCTATCAAGACCACTGAAATGAAGCCATATGCCAACTGTAAGCTCTGAACAAGAAACCCCTCCACAATACTTTAATACTGATGTGTAGCTTCCCTCTGAAACATACCTCACTGCAATTTGACAACTCTAAGACCTCCCCACTGTTGATGCACCCTCCCCCTCAAGTGTGCCCTCCTCAGATGTAGAAGCTCCTCAATAAATAAACACAGAACTAAGCCTCCATGAGCCCTCCATGCAAGTAGGCGCCCAAGCTTTCCTCTCCCTCTGCCTGAAACCTCATGCTCTTGCTCTCTCTTGAACTCTTGGAGTGAACAAATGAGTGAATGGCCTCTCCTTGGCTTCTTGCGCCCTACTTTAGGATGCATAAGGAAACCTAAAAGTTGGGTGGATGAGATCATCTCATCTCATTCCTAATCAATGGTTGAGATCACTCAAAAAGAATCTCACTCAAAAACCCACTTACTTAAGTTTCCATAGTTTTCACTTTATGTCTATTAATTCATTGACTTTGTGAATTAATTGTCACTTTAGACTAAAATGACCAAATTTCACTTTTGACTTAAATCTTCTAAGTCAAAGTGAAATTAGACATAAAGTACATAGTACAAGGTACAAAGTACTTCCCTCATGTGTTTAGAAGCTCACAAACACAAGGGGATCGCTTTCCAAGGTACCCAAATCTCAACACTCCCTCTTACCGAGGAAAGTGCCCGTCACCACCAATATCATCCCTATAGTGGACATGGTTGCCTCTTGGCATATACTCGATGAGTATGGTTGTACCCTGATCACTGAAAGTAGTCTGACACAGATCTGCTCAATCTGCGTGATCTATAGATGGAAGTGTCTCTCCACCTATCCAAGATCACCTAGATCATAGCATCACACAAAAGATCTCCACCTTGGTCTCTGTTGAAATAATGTAACTGCAAAGTGTATTCTTATTATTATTTGATATATTATTCATTGGATCAATCTTCATTGTGGATTGATCATGTCGACAATTGTAAAAGGACCAAATCTCCTTTTGCGGATTGGTTATAATGTAATTGTAATAGGCAGAAAGAGAAGTTGGCCCCAGAATATATCAAAGAGGCCCCAAAATATAATAAAGGTGGTTATAACCACCCAGGAGAAGAAGTCGGCCCTGCCAGTGAAAGGACACTCCCACACGTGCCAGTATTGTATAAATAAGGAGGCTAGCGCCTCACTTAGACACACACTCACTTGTTCATTGAGAGACAAGTTTCGGAGCTGCAGTTGGAGAAGAGAGAGAGAGAGGCACAACTTTGGGAGATGACATTCTGTACTTGTTTGAGTTATCTCTTGGCATTGTATTGACTATCTATATTAAGGAATTTTTGCTGGGTTTTTTGCCCCATGAGGGTTTCCCAAGATAAATGATATGTCTCTTGTGATTGTGTATTTCTCAGTGATTTTATTTTATGCTATTGTTATCTATTGAAATGCAAAGAACTATAATAATGGCTTAAACATTAACATGGTATCAGAGCTAAGCTAAAGAGAACATCTTTCACAAGAGAAAAGTGAAAAAACATCATTGTTGCCGTACATGCAACTTATGGCTTTTTGTTGGTGAGGTATTTCAGCTCTAAAACCATCTAGAAAAGTGCGCCCTCCCTCAAGGATCATTTTGGCACCTTGAACACAACTTTTCAGTGGCTAGATCTCTCGAAAAGTGAAACCCTAGTTTCACAAAGTATCAGAAAACTAGAGTACCAGAAGTACCAGAAGTACCAGAGTACCAGAAGTACCAAAAAACCAGAAGCACCGGTCCAGAAATTCGTAGATCAAGTTTGAGGGGGTAAAAGTTAGATTTTCAGAAATCTGACTGCACCAGCTTACTCGCCTCAGCTCAACGCATCTATCCCCTAATCAGAATTTCAAATTTTCAAATTTGGAAAATTAGGGTTTCCTCATAAAACCCTAAGTTGCAGTTGCAGTTGCAGTCTCAGAACCAGTTGCAACATCCACTGCAGTTGTAGTATCGGTTCCAGTTGCAACCGTAGTACTAATTGCAATCACCCTTGAAGTTCTTAAGAGTTGGTAATGATTACCGTTGCTGCCAGATGGAGCGACTACCTGCAAATGCTATCAGAGGTATGCATTCACATATGTTTAAATGGTTAAACTTTAAAGAGTATTTGCAAGAGAAGGGATCTCTTGCCATAGATCCAAAAGGATCTCAAGATCCAACATGTTAAGAGGAATGATGCAACCAAGGTGTGATTATTCTGATATGCATCCATTTGTTATATTGATCAATGTTGCATGTTATAGTTATGACCTTCATTTTAACCTTTTCTGAGTCAAGGTATTAGATGGATTAAGAGTTGAGATCATAGAACTTATCCTCTAACCCAACCTTCTGTCAAGATAGCGTATTGTCTTAGTACATAAGACAGGTTGAAGAAAACACTCGTCATCTTGAGTGAAGGAGACTCGGAAGAAAAACAAACATTCATTCCTGAGGACAAGGCTCTAGGTTTCATTAATCAATTTAATAAGATTCAAAGCTACACATGACAAGTTGATGACTATAGTTGAGATAACAGTGTTTGTAAAGTATCATACTTGATAGCATGTGAGCATATAGAGGTAAATGCTGAACATAATCATTTTTCTGATACAACTAACACCTCCTCTATGAAGAATCTCGTGTGTTAGTTCCAGGTTGCCATGGAGGAATGTTTGATCACAACACTATGAGAGTGTTGACCTCATTTTCGTATTGTATTCCTTACCTTTAATCTTTGCTTCAAACAAGTTACAAGTGATAACTCTAAAGGAGCTACTGTGATGATTGTTCGTGCTATTATTTTATATTATCAAAAGGATATTACTCTTGCTTGTTGTTTTATTGACCTTGCTCCAGGTCATAGGTAATAACCTCGAGGAAGTTATAGTGAAGGTTGCCGAAGGCAACGTGCTAAAGGAGAGACCATAAATGAAGCAATCATCATTGGAAAAGAAGAAGGTGGCTTGCATAAGCTAAAGGGTCACTCGGAAGCTGCCATGACCCACGCCATTGAGATTCCATGTGAACTTTGGCATAGAAGATTAGCTCACATTAACTACAAGGAACCACCATACATATGCAAAGCGATCACATGTTTACTAGAACTCAAGGTTGACCATGAAGGCGTATGCAATGGATGTGCACAAGGGAAGAACATCAAAAACCCTTTTCCGAAGAAAGACAACAAAACAAAAGGAGTCCTAGAACTCATTCATTCAGATGTGTGTGGCCCAATGCCATC
>WSFP011386597.1:0-28723 GCA_009831015.1 Picea engelmannii | reverse complement strand
TGTGTTGTTCTAATTTGTTATTTGTCTTGATGTGCTTATATCTTCTATTGCTAAGTGCTTTGATAGAGATAGATAAATATGCATATGCTTTGTGCTAATGATGTGTAAGAATGTTAGATCTGACCTAAATGGATGTGATTAGTGCTTGATATGAAAGATCTGATATATTTACCTATGCTAAGTGCTTAAATACATTAGATCAATGTGAATGCTGCAAACCTCTATTTTATTAGAGAAGTAGATGTTGATTTCATATTAAGGAACTGGAAGTGCTAAGTGCTCTATTAAGTATCATAATCACAGATATGTGTCCCAGCTAAGGTTGCAGATACTTGAGTCTTGCAACCACCCCTGCCTCTACCTGAGGTGAGACTTCATCTACTTCGCAAGTGTTTCTAAAAGGGCCGGTAGTTAGGGTTTTTTTGGTGCGCTGTTGTAGTGTTGAACCCCGGGTTTGCTGCTGTGCCAACAAATGGTTCCGTTGTCGGGACCTAAAACTGTGATTGCTAGGAACTGAGAAAGAAGAATCTTTGTGCAAAGATCTACCTTGAAATGGCGAAAGCTTTGTGCATAGATCTGTTTCCCTAGTGCACAACATTCTACTTGATCTGAGAAGCTCCGTGCTAAGGAAAAGAAGTCTGATCCGAAGAAAAGAGGTAATATATAGAATATTTGTGCCCTAAGAAAGGTAAAATTGAGAATTCTTGATTAAAGGGAGGTAAGATCTGTAAGCTTTGTGCTCTGATAAAGGTAAAGATAGTGAAAACATCTAGATCTGAAAACTTTGTGCTTTGTAAAAGTAAGATAAGTGAAATTTTTTATTTCTAGAGTATGGATCTAGGTATGTTTGATAGATTCTATCCTGGCTTAAAAACTAGGGCACTAATAGATGAAACAAGGTTTGATATGAATAGATTTGGTAAGAATAGTAAAAGATATGTTATACCTATGCATAGAAAGAATGTTTGGACTAACAAATGGATGCAGGATCCTAGAAAGAATTTGTTGCAGGTTAGCTCCTATGATCCTAGCACATAGTACATGAGAATCTAGGGATCATTTAAAAGAAAGAGAGGATTAACCCTCTATTACAGTTGCATAAAACTGGGACATCTTGCTAAGGAATTCCGTGGAGAGAGATCTAGTTGTCTTTGTTGCAAAGCTATGGACCATGAAGTGTTGGATTGCCCTATAATGATTTCCAAGCTTGAAGGAATGAATCTGAATCAAGAAAACTCTAAGATAGATCCAGAGGCTATAGAAGAATCCCAGAAAGAATTAGAGAAAGCATTGCTACGGATAAGAGAAACCTTGAATGACCACCGACATGTTAGATTATCGAAAATCTTTTAAGAAAAAGAATGCATCGAAGAAGGAGTAAGAGACTTTAACATTGATTGTGTTCTAGATGAGGAGACACAAGTGAATATCATGATAGAGAGAACTTGGGAAGTTATAGGGAGGCCTGCTATGATTCCTTCATTAGGAGGAATAAGGTTATTCAGAGGAAAACTGCCAAACCTATGTGGAAAGCTCACTCAAATATCTATGAATGCCAATGAAACTTCGACAAAATGAGATTTTGAGATTATTAAATTTATTGAGGAAAACACCCCGTTTACCATGTTACTAGGAAAACCTTGGATTGAAAGAGATGAAGCCAAAAGGCAAGAATAAGAAGAAGTTTTGGAGTAGAAGAAACAAGAGATAAAATATTTCATGACTAGAAGGATCACACACTTGATTGAAGAACAAGAGAATAGATTGAAGCTATTTAACACCAGAGACCCAAATGTTGAAGCTGGAAGAACATTAGCGGACTCATAGAAGATTGAAGTACCTATCCTAGATAAAGAAGAGGTGTTACCTCTGAATCCTAGGAAAGAATCTCAACAACACGTAGTGACTATGTCCAAAGACGATAAGAATTAGAATGGAAAAAGGAATACCGAGACGAAGCTCACTGGAAAGAAGGCTAGAAAACTAAGTATGAAGAGAGCTAAGATTGGAAATTTACAGAAGGTTCTAGAGGGAACTTCGCAAAAAGAAACTTTTCAAAATTGGAGCTTCATCGGGATATCAGAACAATGACACATGGCACTTCACCGTGGCAAAGCAATATAGCTGTTGGGGACATTATAACTGTTCAACCAACACTGCAAATGGGTAGGAAGACATTTATGGTGAGACGACTCAACACCAGACTGTTGGACTGCGCCATAATGTACAGAACAAGAGTTAATGAGGCTTCATACCCATTACAAGAAAACCGTTGTTGAGTTACGTATTTATCCCATCACTCCATGAATGAAGAACACTTTTTCTACCCAAGCATTTGAGCCTGCAGACCAAGTGAATTGTATAAAGTGATCATTACACTATGTATGTTTATTCTATGCAATGTTTGAGTTAATCATGAACCTGATATCATTAATCCCGAGCGCGTATGTCCGATGAGCTCACCACAGTTGAAGAATCAATGACAAAAGTATTCCTTGACTTGATGATTGAAAGATTCATGTCGGAGAGAGGTTTGTCAATAGGTTTACAAGAATCGTCAATGAGAAGAATGTCGGCCTCTCCATCCACTGCTCGAGCTAGACCATCCTGACCATTAGATGAAAAGTGAACTAAGCACAAGGATGATCTCACTAATGCTAAGTTGATTCCAATCATATTACACACCTATCTATCACCTCTGAGTGGTGCAATAAATCGAGACAGTGTGCCTAGAGACTTTTTGTACGACTTGGTCACTGCGTACCTCTCGAAGGGGATACGCGCAGTTCATGTAGACCAAGAAAATATTGCAGCGTTGAAGTTTAGTGACTTCAACCTTGGCGATAGGAAGGTCTACAACATGTTCACCCCACATAAGTACTTGACCAGAACAAAGGGAAAGAACTCAAATATTGTCCCTTAGTCATGGACTATGAACCTCACGCAGTCCACACTGCTCAATGTCATGAAGATCCCCCACTTCGGAAGACACGAAGAGGTGAATGCATGTGTCAAGCTGTTGTTGTCCTGTTACCATGGAAGATACTTGTGGTTAAACCATCATATCAAAGTGGATTCGATGTTGATCAATCAGATCACAGGGCTGAGTATGCAAGGCCCTGACCCACATGATTTCTACCTTGGAAAAACCATGGATCATGATCTAGTACAAAGGATCAAGGACATCTATGGATATGTCAAGAAGGGAATGTGAGACTACAAGGTAGCTTCTATCCAGAGTGGTGCAGTTTTCCTTGCCTGTCAATTGATCACAGGAAAGTTAGTACAAAAGAACTGACCCACCCAAGTCACTGGTTTTGTAGTCAACCTCACATGGAAGTGCATGCAAGGCCTACAAATGAATTGGGTGAAGTACCTTGTGAACCAATTAGAACTCGACTGCACAGAAGCCCAGGATCAAGGGTATGAATTTCATTTCAGCTGGCTATTGATCCTAATCGCTTTCATTTCCTGGGAAATGCCAAAAGGTGCGACCTTCCCAGACATCGATCCCTTTGAACCTCTAGCCGCGAAGTGCAGTACACTATGGTATTATAGTGACATGAATAAGAAATGGCAGTCAAATTTAGTGTTCCACATATACTACAATCAACTAAAGACAACCATCCAGTCCGAGCCTCCCATGACAACGAACACTTTACACAGGTTCCAACCTTTGATGAAGCTCAACGTTGATCGACATTTTATTTACATCATAGTGCATGTAGATGGACATAAACAATAGCTGCAGTCATACTACAAGATGACAGAGGAAGACTTGGAGGAGATCACCAAGGAATGGTCAACGAACCTCCTTATTCCAGTAGTCCCTATGGAGATATACAACATAGACAGTCCATAAACTGCATAGGATACACCTGGACCTAGCAAGACAAAGAAGACTGAAGAGGTTCAAGATATAGATAGTACCTCTGTACAAACTTCTTCCATATCACTAGAGTAAGAAGGCGATGGTGAAGAAATAAATGACATAGAATCTGAACAGAAGAAAAGCAAAGTAACACCGCCCAGAGACAAGGAGGACCCCTCGAAGAAAATGAAGGTTTCTCCTCCAAAACCCTCCTCTAGGAAGAAAGTGAAAGCAACCATGACTAAAATGTAGACTGTCCTCACCCCAGATGAATTTTATTTCATCATAGCAACCCTGAATGATGCTTCGCTAGAGATAGCAGAGAAGTAAGAAGCTAAGCAGGAGGAGGTGTTCAATCATATTAAGGAGGAGCTCCAAGGGGTGCAACAGGCACTACAGTCCAACTGCATAGTTTCCATTGTGCCTTTGTCAGTAGGAACACCATAACTGGGAGATGAGCCAACTCAACTCCATTGAATCACTGATACAGTAAAGCTCGCCTTTGATGAGCACACGAGGAAACAATGCAAGCCATCCAATATTTGACACAAGTACATGGAGTACTAGTCGAACAATGCAGTGCTGCAGAACGGGAAAATCTTTCTCTCCAAGAGAAGTGGGATGAAGAAAAATCACAGCTACAGCAAGGCAAGGAACAATGGTTAGCAAAGCAACTTGCAGTAAAGGAAATGGTCAATAGAGCACTTTGCTCTGTGACAGTCATAGAAATAAAGTCAGAGGATCAAGTCATGAAGTAAGTAGATCAGCTCGTAGAATTCATCCAAAATCTCCAGCAACGCATAGCAGATTTAAAGCTATGCACTGTGCCTAAGACCTCGCGGACGTAAGGGACCAACGAGAAGCAACTTCCCACAGCGCAATTGACATACTAAAATCTCTTTCTATGGAATGCAAACAACTGAGTAACCGCAATTCCCAAACATATGAGAACCTCACCGAGAATCTAGAGTTGTAGGCATTGGAGTTATAGCTCCAGGAAGCAAAGCAGCACGCATACACACTAAAGGCACAACTGAAGGCCCTATCGACCGTGGAAAGAATGAATCGGTCTCAAGAGCAACACACCGCTCAACAACAGATCCATATGATTCAAAGAAAAGTTATGGAAGTAACTCAACATATCCAACCAGTACAAGATAAGGCGTGCCAATTATTCAAAGAGGTTGAAAGCCGAGGAGAAGAGCTAAAACAGTTTGTCATTACAACAGAACAATGCCTAGAAGGGCCCGTGAATGACACAGTGATCCATGAGTTCACCGAGAAAGAGGTCGTAGTACAACAGCAAGTCGAGGTATCTCAAGTGAAGCTCAAGTCATTCAAGGCAGAACTAGTCAGACTAGAGTGACTTGGGATGAGTCACAGGTGAGTGTTGGGGGCTTGTTGGCCCTTGACCAAGTTTTAGGATATTCTTGGTCATATTGAACTATTTTGGGACTTTGACAACCTGTCGAAGGAGGAGCGCAAGAAAAAGTGGAGATCACGGGATCTCGACCTTTTTTTGGGTCCCTTTTGGGTTTTTGGGATTATGTAATGGGAATGGGATGTTGGCCCATGGGGTTACCCATGTTTAGGCCTATTTTGTATATATAAATAGAAGTCTAGGCATTGTAAGAAGGATTGAACTGATAGGTTGATGAGCTAAGTGCTAGATCTATGTGATCGAAGGATTGTAAGTGTTTTGTGCCTGTGTGAGACTTGTAGAGCTAAGTTCAAGTCATTGTAAGAAGTTGTGGAAGACTGTGTGCTTAGATCTACATAGGGAAGGAGGATCTAGCGAGCTGTGCATATCTCCTGTCCTAGGTGGATTAAGGGTTTTTGATGGTTCTATGCTTGTAATCGATTGACTGAAGACAATAAATAAGAAGATTTGGTGGACGTAGCCCCAGGGTGGGGGTGAACCATGTAAACACTATGTTGTTCTGCTTTGTTCTTTGTCTTGATGCGATTATATCTTCTATTGCTAAGTGCTTTGATAGAGATAGATAAATATACTTATGCTTTTTTCTAATGATGTGTAAGAATGTTAGATCTGACCTAAATGGATGTGATTAGAGCTTGATCTTCTATATCTGATCTATTTACCTATGCTAAGTTCTTAAATACATTAGATCAGTGTGAATGTTGTGAAGCTCTGTTTTATTAGCGAAGTAGATGTTTATTGCATATTGAGGAATTGGTGGTGCTAAGTGCTCTATTAAGTATCATAATCACATATTTGTGTCCCAGCTAAGGTTGCAGACACTCAAGTCTTGAAACCACTCCTACCTCTACCCCGGGTGAGACTTCATGTGCTTCGTAGGTGTTGCCCAAAGGGCAGGTAGTTAGGGTTTTGTTGGTGCATTTTTGTAGCGTTGAACCCCGGGTCTGCCCCTGTGACAACACTTGGACTCTACATACAGCCTTGTGCATTCATTTTTTAATATAATGAAATAAATATGAGCAATGAATTCATAGCAAATGAGAGCATAAGAATTCTTGTACCTGTTTTCCCATAGGATGTTGAAATAGACATTTACAAGTAGCTTTGCAACGTGCCAACTCAGATTCATATCGGCGAAGACATTCCTTGCGCAGATCACATCTAGAATATATGAGGCCATGTGGAAAGAGGGTGTTTATCCCTTCTTTGGTGACTGAGCTTGCAATATACTAGTGCTCAATTACTTGGAGATGATTTCTCCTCAGTTGAAACTACTCCCAGAAATATCCACAGTGTATGTGAGGGGAATCCATTCCTATGAGAATTTTGCCCAATCCTTTTCCTCGTATAACCGAAAAATTAAATACATTAAGTAGATACATGGCTCCCTCACATTTGCTGTGTCATTTCTACTGTTTGTAAATTTCGTGTCTTCCTTTCACCAGGAGGCCATTAATCGACTGGTTTCATGGAATTCATAGAACTTCACAACGAAGTTTGTGTTCAACTACTCCTTTGGGTCCTTGATCGTGTAATACTTCTGGACCTTTGTTGGGAGAAAAACTCCGACACATCTGCCATTATCATAATTGATTAGGCATGTTTGTGCATCTATGTGGTCGATTATCCAAATCAGAGTCTCAATGTAGGGTAAGAATGGAGTTCAGAAGGATACCATACGCATGCATGACCGCCGAATATTTAGAAAAACCTAGTTGTCGAGCACCCTTACATCCAAGTTGTTGTGGGGAATAAAATCTGGGTAATCTTATCGGTTGATTCTATTGAACAAATATCCCCATTGTGGGAGCATCATATTTGATATAGTGGTTGATTTTGTATTTCCATAAACGAGGTTTTGAGTAAATTCCTTCTTAGTCGATGTTTTAATTACTGGTTCTTCCCTAAGAGAAAATTCCAACTGCCTCATAGTGTTGAGAGAAGATCCTTAACCAATCTCTGCCTCCTTTAATTTCGGTGCCCTCAGCGAGCGTCTGGTCATTGGATTCCTTGGGTGCATTTTTCCCTATAGATAGAACAATGTTAGGCCCTGTGTTGGAGATAGAATGCTGATACATAAAAATGCAACTGCCGAAATGAAAAATTAACACATACCTCTTTTTCGTACTAGCTTAACCTGTTTTTTTGAAATTTCAGAGAATCAAACGTAGCTCTTGAGACACTCTCTTCGCTTCTTCGACTACTCTAGAAATGAAAAACTTGTGTGCATAATGGAGGTGTGTGATGTTGTCTTAGTGATTTAACAGAGATAATACTTACCTTGTCGCATCAATTATTCAATTCGGGGTGTGAGTGTGGTTCTACAAAATCTTACGCGAGATCCTAATTATGTTCAAGATTAAATGCAGTTGTAGGTTGACAGCGCAGGCGTGTGCTATAATGTGGTTCATCAGCGATTTCAAATTCGCATTTTTAAATCGATGCATGGGGTAGGAACTTATGCGGAGGTAGACATTAATTAGCCTATTAAATGGAAGAATCTGATATTGTTTTGTGATGAAAATGTCCCATCACTACTAATTTAACAGATGGATCAGGAGTTGGTGCTTTTCTTTAGACAATGTTCGTTGATATATCTGACACCAATCCATCTTTCCGTACAATGTTGATGTGGAAATGCTAACTTGGAAGTGTGACTAGGACATGGGGAAACCTAAGGTGACTCGGGATGAAACTAGGTTGTACAAAATTCCTACGCCACAAAGACACGTGGCATTTGGGATTGTCATCTTCATTTAATTATGTTATTGAGAATCAGGGAATTTCATTAAATAAGAGTTTTAACAACAGGTCCTACCTTTCCGACATTAAAAAAGTATCAAGGATTAGAGATTAGCGATAAGTTTTAACAAGTGTTCCAAGATTACCCCCCTCAAAATTTTCCGATGCGAAAAATGCGTCGGGGATTGGTGATTTACGATGTGTCAATGGAATTTTTTTCCATGATATAAATATTTGATAATTCACCTACCCTGAACAAATGCATCAGTAATCAGATATAAGAGGTTCAACATGGCCCATGTCAATGTTTATCCCTCTCGTATTTCCCCAACGTCGATGGGAAATTGACCACCTCCTGAATATTCTTTGTGAACAAATAGAAAAAATCTACTCCGCTATTTACTGATGTTGATGATACATCAACGATCAACGATTATTTTTACTATGTGGTCATTTTAATTGCTCGTATTTGGATGACACTGAACATAAGAATGTGGGTCACATTTTTAGTTGCAAATTTTTGTTAAAATGCCAATTTATTTTTAGACTCAAAGGTTTCACTTTGATAGGTTCAAACAAATCCAATTTGATTGATAAAGAGACATGAAAACAAAATTAGCGATCCCTCCATAGTGGACTCAATTCAGAAAGAAGAACAAAAGAAAACAAGTGGTACCGAAAAGAGGTAAAATTTCATATAATATTTTAGGGTGTGTTGAGCGCTCAACAAAAATCTTGGGATTTTATTTGGTAATCTAGGAAAAGGGTAAGGCCAAGTCACAAATGCATAGGTGTGGACATTTGTGCTATAAAATATTCCCCCTAATGTGTAAAGTCAAAAGGGAAAAATGATGGCTGAAATACATTATAACTTTGAGAGGGGAGGATGCAACGAAGTGAACTCATGAAGTTTCCCCAAGAATTGGTCCAAAAGCAAAAACCGTTAGCCAAAATCAAGTAAGAGTATTCTCTTCCCAAGTCGGGCATACCCATGCTCAAGAGTGACTTAAGCATGGATTCCAAATCAAGTATACTATGGATCCATGGTACATATAAAAGTATGACTAATGTCCATGGCCACGAACAATACACAGTGGATCCATGTGATATATAGGAAGTAGCACACATGGCCATGAGTAATACACAATGGATCCATGTGAAAATAGATCATAGCCATGAATAGATACACAATGGATCTATGTCTCAAAATTAAAAAAAACAAAGGATATATGGGACCAATGGAGTGAACATGCTAATCCTTTGCAAGTACCAATGTTTTTGGAGTGGTACAATATGTCGGGTAGGATCACAAAATATTTGATGCTCGTACTTCACCCGAAGTATTCAAAACAAGCCTCCGTGGTACGAGTCTACACTATGAGAATAGATGTGTTGGGGTCAAACATAGTGAGACACCGTTTGATTACTAATAAATGATGTATATCGTTAACAAATGTGAGACAACCCATTGATGGTGATAATGGGTTTCAAGGTACCATAGTACAATCTAACAAGTGTGAATAAATGAGCTGATATCAAACACCTAGTAGAATCTATTGAGGAGGGGACATTGAGGTATTCCCACTGTCCATAGAGAGGGAACCTGCCATTGATGACTGCAAGCCCCAAGGTACCAAATATGACTCTATATCCCTATCTCAAAGCAATATGTGCCAAAGTCAAAAGGAAGAGATCCGCTGGAGGGAAGGAATTAGGGCATCCTCCATCATCCAACAGAAGGGGTAGCAGAAGTCCAAATATTTGGAAGGACTCAGATAGATAAATTGTAAGGACCACAATGAGGTATGACTCAACATGCACTAGATGGAATAGTGCATGGAAGAGACTCTTTGAATAGTATCCAATAATTAATACCACTGACAAAGATGAGGAATCCACCAATGGGGTCAAATGGAAACCAAGGTACAACACAAATCCCTGTGTGTGATGATTGTTGTTGATGTTGAACATAGGGGAAACTACCCAGTCAACGACCAATGATGGTCTGCCATTTTTTGAGCGAAAGGTCACCTATCAATGATGGTATTTCATTTGCTAAGAGAAAGGTCACCTATAAATGATTGAAATAGGCACAGGGTGCGACTCTAGTTCATACTCTCAGAGAAATGTGTCAAAGTCAATAAGAGTAGACCCACCAACAATAAGTCAATGGAGACCTTCTATACTATCACGAGTAAATGACAAAGATACTTGTGATGATGAGACAAAATTGAATGACTTGGGAAGGCCAACATGCAAGGTATGAGACTAACTGTAGAATGGATGACTCAGGCTGAAACTTCCCTTGAAAAAAAGCATGACACATTATGTGACTTAGAATACATGACTATAAACTAGGATACATTTGTGATACAAGAGGCATCAACAAATGCTCCATGTGGTTGGAATAATAACCAATCGGGGGAGATAAACTCAATAAAGAGAAAGAATTCTCCTACAGCCATAATATACCCAAAATGACGATATACTGACTCCAGATTGTGCTTTATTCAAGGGTGACAAAATTGCTGCCAACAAAAGAGATGGACCCATTCCCCCACTCATTTTTTTATTTCTTTTGGTCTTTTTCATATTATTGAAGCTTGAAAAAGAATAAAAGAATGCTATAGTACAATGGAGGAAATTAGCGTCGTGAGAAAGAAAACTATTTCTACAGCGCAAGGAACATACCTATTCCCAATGCAAGGAAAGCATGTGTAGGATAAGGACACTTAGGGGAATTTTCCTCCATGGATAAGGTGTCTAGTCACAAAGGAATAAATTAGAAGGCTGGGAACTAATAGGAATGCATAAGAAATGGGTTCAACAAAAGAATGCTAATGCCGAAATTAGGCCTAAAAGTCTAAGCATTCAACATACAATGCAATTGAAACTCAACCTCATGTTTGTTTTTTGTAAATTTAGTCTCCCGGGCCTGAAAAAGTGTAAAACAATACTAAGTAGAAATCTTCTAACCAAAGTTGTCTAGAGTATTCATTTTTTGTAATTAGTCCATTTGGTCCAAAAAATGGGTAAACTTGCAATGAACAAAATTCCTTTCAAATCTGTTTAACGAGTGTGAAATAAAACAATCTCACTCGACAATCGTTTCATTTTTAAGGAGTCTGAAAAGAGCTTAACTAAGTCTCCATAATGGGGGGAATCATGTAGGTAATAGCCAGAAGAATATTGAGTAAGAAGAATGAAGTTCGAACGCAATTTCGTGGTGGGGATAAACAAGACTACCAAGCCTAATGGAACACTTGCAACATGGGCTCCAGAATACAAAAGGATTCTAGACTAGGATGCCCATGGAAGGTAGGCTCTACCACGTGAATCACAACACTTCTAAACAACATAGAAGGTTCTGTGTCACAACTCAATGGAGTCGATCCTAAGGAAAAATGAATCAGGAAATGGACAATGCAAATATGAATGGAGGGGACAATCTAACCTATATGCTAGTTTTGAGATCATTACTTGTCAGAAAAAATCGGCATGGAAAAATGTGCCAAAGAAAAACTTCTTTAAAGTCTTGTATATAACACCAAAAATAGTCAACTAGAATTTAGTAATTCCAATATAGAAACCTATGATAAAAACATGTGCTAAGGGATGCGAAGCTTGAAAAAAAGAAACCCTAAAAATACAATGTGTGTAGAGGACCACACAACCTTACGACTTATGAATAGTAGTTCTCTAGGTAGATACCATTGCTGGGATCAGGCCAAGGGTTTTGTTGGTAACCAACTATAAAATCTTCCAGTTTAGGAGGAGGTCGAATACCCATAATCATAGCTTCAAAGATGGCCTCATCTAAAGGAAACTCAACATCCATGAAACTAGGGCTCAATAACTCACAAATACTAGGGCTCGAGGTCTTACAAACAACAAGATCAAAATCAACAGGAAACACCAAATTACTTGAGCCAATAGTGGGAAGAAGGGGATCCCATGCCCCCATCAAAACCTGATCAATTGTCGAGACCTTGTCTCAAGAAGGTGAAAATAACTGTAAAGGGTACTTCTCAGGAACAATTGAACACCTTGGATAAGACGCCACATAATTCACCCATGGCGGGGAAGAGTCTAATCGAACAAAAGGAACACACAATGGAGAAACATGAGGTAAAGTCAAAATAGGATGGAGATTAACAAATGAAATTTTATCAATAGTGACAATGCTTCCATTGTGAGGGAAATGCATCACATGAAAGAGCATAGACACAACAACATTCATCACATATACATAATCACACCCAAGAATAAAATTAAAGTCTAAAGGGCCTGACACCACTAACAGATCGACTAGGAAAGTCTTCCCACCTAACCTAATAGGAAACTGGGGAAGAATCCCCAGACATTCGCTAGGTCTTATGTTAAAAGAAACCAACTCACTGGTAGATGACACAATCTTGGGAGAACCTAAAGCTTTCCAAGCCGAGGATGATAAAATACTTATCAAGGATCCTTTATCTACAATATTTCGGAAAATTCCTAATCTATTAATCCCAACCATTATCTTGAAGGGTATAGAAGAAGGAAGGTGAGGCTCTACAAGATCATTCCAATCAAATAAAACCATCCTAGGACTTGGAGGGAGCGTACTCGAAGAGAGTGGAATGCCCCCTTGTTTAGAAGGTATTGAACTGGAAATGCTAAGGACATGGTCAAAATACACATCACTCCCTGGAAGAGGAGTGGGATCAATCAAATATTTCATCGACGATACCACTTTCTCAAACACCAGTTGAATAGGATGTGAGAAAACATGGTCAATAGATGCATCACCCCCCAACATAAGAGTGGTGTCAGTCAAATATTGCATCGACATGACCGTTTCATCAACCAAATTTTGAATAGATTGTTGGGAAACTAAAGATGACTTAGAAATAGAAGGGCCTTTATATAAGGACCACGCTTCTCGTACCATGGAAATACCAGGGCACAAATAAGTAAGGTGATCTCCTTTGAAAATATTACAAGGGAACCTGGGATTATGTCCTATACGTCTAGGAGTCTCATTCGTATTAGTTACCCCAACATGACTTGCGGTGGCCGATGGGTTTCCCCCAACATGAATAACATAGGTTGGATGCACGTCTCCAATGTGACTAAGAGAGGTTGGTGACAAGACTCCAAGATGAGTGATAGAGGTCGGTGAATTAATGCCAGGATGACTAGCAATGACTAGATTTTTTCTCCCAGCATGACTCACAGAGGTTGGTTGTGTTCCCCCGCATGAGTAGCAGAATTTGGTGAAATGACTCCAACATGACTCATAGAGGTTTTTTACCTAACTCTAACATGAATCACATAGGTTAGTAGTTGATCTCCAACATGACTTGTAGATGTTGGTGATTTTTTTCTAGTATGACTAGCAGTGACTAGACTCGTGTCCCCAACATGACTTGTAGTGGTTGGTTGCTTGTCTTCAATATGACTCAGAGAAGTGGTTGACGAATCTCCAACATGACTAGAAAAGGTTTCTTTTTTGCTTCTAACATGACTAACAGAGGCTGGTTGTTGAAATCTAGTATGAACTGCATGGACTAGGCTCTTTCCCCCAACATGACTTGGAGAGGGTGGGTGCTAGTATTCAACATGACTTGCAAAGGTTGATGACCTATCTCCAACATGACTCGCAGAGGTTGGTGAATTATTTCCAATATGAATTGCAGTGACTGGGCTTGTGCTTCCAACATTACTAGTAGAGGTTGGTCACTTTCCCCTAGCATGAATTTCAGAGGCTGGTGACAGATCTCCAACATGACTAGTAGAAGTTGGTGACTTGCTGCCAGTATGACTTGTAGTGACTGGGCTTGTGCTTCCAACATGAATAGTAGATGTTGGTTGCTTTCCACTAGCATGAATTTTAGAGGCTGGTGACAGGTCTCCAAAATGACTATGAGAGGTTGGTGACTTCTTCTTCTGACTCTTCCTCTGCCTATTCATTTTAGAGTTTTGGTTACTAGTATAAAGAATTTCACTAGATGAGGGAGGAGGAGGAGAAGTAAAATTTTTGGATGTATAAGGTGAAGGATAAAAATATGTACAATTCCCCTAACATAAGGTGCTTATCTGAGAATCATCAAGAGAATTCAGGACATTTGGAGTGGTCCACAACCAAACCAATGGTCCTACATTCAACCCAGGAATGTTCAAAGTGGCCATCAAGGGGCACCAACATTTCTAGAGAAAGGAAAAGCACAAGAATCCCATTGGGAGCGGGTCCCTTGGTTGGTATCCTCAAGAAATTTGGCCATATCATTCTTATGCATAGGTTTTTTGTCCCTTGTGGGATTATTCATGTCCATAAAATTCTCACGCACTAAATCTAGTGAACCAGTGGTATAAAAAGCCACACCTTCTAGGAGTTTGCTCCACTCTTTCAAGAGAAAGACTAGGGGTCCTTCCCGACCAGCAGAGCGGTTGGTCAACCACCCTAAATCAATGATACAAAATAGGTGACACAAAAAAATCCTAAGGCCAAATACACAAATAAACACTCCAATAAAAATCCCTAAGAGAAACATCACAAGCAAACAAATTTTCCAAATCTTTAATCTAGGAGGATGAGGTCTTGTTGGCCCTTGACCAAGTTTTCAGGATCCTTGGTCATGTTTGACCTATTTTTGGAACTTTGACATGCTATTGAAGGTGGAGCGCAAGACAAAGCAGAGATCACAGGATCTCGACCCCTCTTTAGGGATTTTTGGGTTTTTGGGTTATGAAACGGGTATGGGGATGATGACCCATGGGTTTACCCATGTTTAGGTCTGATTTTGTAATGTATAAAGAGAAATATAGGTGATGTAATAAGGGTCGAAGTGTGCTAAGTAATAGAGTTTGATGTATGTGATCGAAGAGTAGTAAGTTATGTTAAGTGCAAGTAATATTTGTAAGTGCTTCGTGCATACTGTGTGAGACTTGCAGAGCTAAGTGCAAGTGATTGTAAGAGACTGTGGAAGGCTTTGTGCTATAACTCAAGGAAGGAGGATCTAGTGAGGTGCACAAATCTCCTGTCCTATGCAGAGTAGTGTTCTAATACTTTGTTCTTGTAAGAAGCTTGACAAAAGATAATAAAGAAGATGAAGAGTTGGTGGACATAGCCCCGGGGTGGGGGTGAACCACGTATATCCTGTATTGTGAATGATTTGTGCTTTTGGTTGTTCTTTTTTTTATGTGATTCAATTCTTAGTGAGATGTTAGATAATATATGAATCTGATATGATAGTTTAGTGCTAAATAATGTGAATGAATGATAGATATGACCTATGTGGATATGCTTAGTGCTTGAACATACTAGATTTGGTTGAATACTGCGATGCTTTGTAATTAGGGTTTTGTTTTTGAAGTGGATATTGGTTTAATACTGATGAACTATAATTGCTATGTTCTTTTATAAGGTGTTATAATCATAGATATGTGTCCCAGCAAAGGTTGCAGACATCTGATTCCTACAACCACCCTTGCCTCTACGTCGAGTGAGACTTCATCTACTTCATAGGTGTTTCCAAAAGGGCCAGTAGTTAGGGATTTTTTGGTGCTCTCTTGAGCATTTAACCCTAGGTATTCCCATGTGCCAACAAATGGTTCTGTTTTCGGGACATGAAACTGTGATTGTTGGGAACTAAGGAAGAAGAATCTCTGTGCGAAGATCTGACTTGAAACTGTGATTGTTGGGAACTGAGGAAGAAGAAGCTCCATGTAAAGATCTGTCCTGAAACTGTGAAATATTTGTGCGTATATCTATTTCCCTAGTGCACAATACTCTACTTGTATTGTGAAGCCCTGTGCTAAGAAAAGAAGTCCGATTTGAAGAAAATAGAAAGAAATCTCTGTGCGTAGATCTGCTTCTTGAATTGTGAAGCTCTGTGCTAATGAAGGAGGAAGATCTGAAGAAAAGAGGTAAGATATGAACGCTTTGTGCTCTAATAGAGGTAAGAATAGTGAATTTTTTTATATCTAGAAGATTTGTGCTCTGCCGAAAGTAAGATAAGTAGAATTTTTTGTTTCAAGAATATGTATCTAGGTATGTTTGATAAATTTTCTCCTAGCCTAAAAACTAGGGCGCAACTAGAAGAAAGAAGATTTGATATGAGTAGATATGATAAGAATAGTGAAAGATATGTTATTCCTATGCATAGAAAGAATGTTTGGACTAATAAATGGATGCAGGACCCTAGAAAGAATTTTTTGCAGGTTAGCTACTGTGATCCTAGTGTGCAGTATAGGAAAGGTTTGGGATCATTTAGGAGAAAGAGAGGATTAACTCTTTGTTACAGTTGCAGAAGACCGAGACATATTGATAAGGAATTCCCAGGTAGAATACCCAATTGTCTTTGTTGTAAATATATGGACCACAAAGTTTTGGATTGCCATAGAATGATTGATAAGCTTGAAAGAATGAATATGGAACAAGTAGACCCTGAGAAAGGTCAAGACACTGAGACCGTGGCAGAACCCCAGAAGGAATTAGAGACTATACTATTATAGATGAAAGAAACCCTAAATGACCATAGAGATACTAATCTACCAGAGATATTAAAAGAGAAAGATCAAAGAGAAGTAAGAATAGGAGACTTCAACATTGACTGTATTCTATATGAGGAAAAATGGGTGAATATCATGACATAAATAACTTGGGAAATTTTAGGAAAGCTTGCTATGATTCCTTCATTAGGAGGAATAGGATTATTTAGAGGAAAAATGATAACCCTTTGTGGAAAAATTACCCAGGTATCTATGAATGCTCATGGAACTTCGACAGAAGAATATTTTGAGGTTGTTAAATTTATTGAGAAAAATGCCCCCTTTGCTATGTTACTAGGAAAACCTTGGATCGGAAAGGATCATGCCATAAGGAAAGAAGAAGAAGTCTTAGATAAGAAGAAGCAAGAATTGAAATATTTCATGACTAGGAGGATCACACACTTGATTGAAGAACAAGAGAACATATTAAATCTATTTAGAACCGTGGATGTTGAAGTTGGAAGAAAACACAAAGAATCACAAGAGACCGAGACACCTGCCCCAGATAGAGAAGAAGTATTTCCCCTGAATCCTAGGAAATATTCTCAACAACGTGAAGTTACTATGCCAAGAGGAGATAATAATCATAATGGAAAGAGGAATACCGAGACGAAGCCCACTAGAAAGAAGTCTAGAAAACTAAGTAAGAAGAGAGAAAAGATGGAAAATTATAAAAGATTCTAGAGGGAACTTTGTAGAAGGAAAATTTGTAAAAATGGAACTTCGCCGGGATATCAGAACAATGCTACATGGCACTTCACCGTGGTGAAGTGATATAGCCGTTGAAAGCATTATAACCATTAGAATGATGCCATAAACAGGTAGAACAATAGTTATGGTCAGAAATATCACCATTAGATTGTTGGAACTGCGTCGTAACAAACATAACTAAATTAAAGAAGGTCTCTTGTCCATTGGAAAGATTTGTTACATTGTTGTATACTTATTCTGTCAATTGTTTCACTGAGAACACTTTTGCGAATTGTATCAGAGAGAAATCATTGCTACCGCATTGCAATTAGTAAGATCGACACCAGTTCTATTGTTTTGTGCACTCATTCATCCATCCGATCTAAGCGTGTATGTCGGACGAGCTCAACGCCGTAGAAAAAATTGCCAAAGAAGTTCTCATCGATCCCATGGATGAGAAAGTAATGTCTGCAAGTATTCAAGTGTCCTCAATGAGAGGAGTGCAAGCCTCTCTGTCAACCGCTCACATATGCAGACCATCTTGAGTCATCACAGAAAAGATAACCAAGAACCAAGATGACCTAGCCAATGCGAAGCTAATCCAAACCATCTTACCCAACTACATCTCACCCCTAGCCATTGTGGCGAGTCATGATAGTGTGCCAAGAGATTTTGAGTACACCAGGGTTAGTGCATACCTCCCGAAGGGGATACACATAGTTAGAGCGCAACAGGACAATATCACAACGTTGAATTTTAATGACTTCAACCTAGGAGACCGCAAGAACCATAGTATGCTTGTTGATTAAGGTTGTGTTGGCAGCCAATTCACATTTTTTTTTTACTGTCCTTATAAGCTGCCTACACCAGTGTTTTGCAAACCTTAATTTTTGTCGCAATCCTTGAATAAAATGACACTATTATTTTTGCGCTATGTGCACACTTACTTTTGTTCTTGTTTTCATGACTGCAAGCGTGAAAACCTGGTTTTCAATGTCACATTAAAATCATCACTAAATTATTGCGATCTTCCTTGTCGATATGCCCATTGTGTTTCCAATTTACTCATTGTTATACAGTTGGTAAGACCCCTTGACCTGTACTCATTTCGCATTCTTTGATTGATTATACAGTTTCGCTTCACGAGTGATTAAGTTTTTGATGCATTGTTTATTGGATTTATATGTTCTTTGATCGATTCACTTGGCACATTGATTTCATAAAAACACATTGGTGTTATGGTTAAACCCTTGGTATAAATTGTTTCATTCAACACAAAGTTCTATAAATTAAACCTTTGGTGCGATTTTGATTTATTGCTTTGGTTTTGAAACTATAACTATTTCTCGCGTGAATGTTTAATCCACTTACCACTGATTTCATTGGTTGATTGAATGACATAATTGTTAACCTATACAATAGTGGGTTGAATATCTATTTGCAATGGCGGTTGTACTGTAGATATGACTGTTTTGAATGTATGAACTAGCTCCACCACCTTCGCACGATATGTCATTAATGTCTTCCCCTATCCCTGTTTCGCCTTTGCTAGTTTCGGGTAAGCCTGTGAGATTTTTGCCCCTATGTATGCTATGATTCAAACCCTGGCTTGTTCACATCACTCACCGTGTGCTCCTGTCTCTGGCACCAATAGTGCGAATAGAGCCAAACGGTAGTCAAGCTCTGTTACTGTTCGATAACGCCCGTAAGGACTTAGAGGATAGTGGTTGGCTCACGTTTGTACATAGGTTCGAGGGTTTCAATCTATTTGTTGCACACCAATTCGCACTTACCTTTGATGGGTGTAGGGATAAAGTAGGTGACATTCAACTTGAACTCAATGAAGAATTCATAAGCTCTGCCATAGGACTAGCAGCCACAGACTAGCGATGGTTTAAGAAATCCAAAGTCGATGAGGTGCCATGGCCTTTGCTATTCGTATCATGAAAGGTCACATCCTGTGACAAAGGTATGCCTATTTACACACTTAAACCTAGCTGGCACAATATTTTGATAATGGTTAAACAATTTGTGACCTGTGAGGGTCGGTATCGATTGGTTTTTCTCTATCACCTTCGACTGTTGATGAATTTCATCGGCTATCCATTGAACATGCCTTTTTACTTCTTGCATAGTCTTTACAAAATGGCTAAGAGGTTCAAATGAGAGAAGGCCGATAGCAGCTTGTTTCACCATGGTTTGATTAGACTCATCGTCATCCACCATTTGAACCTCCACGATGATAATTGGCAAGATTTTATATCTTGAAATGTCTTTGTTGATTCAGAGGCTGTCCAAATTGATAAGTCTGTGGTTAGTGAAACTAAGGTCGGGCCACCCGTGCCATTTCATGCCCTTCTACCCTCTCCCAAACCCTCGGTCTGGCCTGATATCAAACTACCCGACATCACAACAGATAAGGATGAGGCTGTAAAGAAGCCTGTGAGTAAGAAGGTCAAGGGTAACCCTATTGTCGATAGCAAAGGTAAGAAGAACGCTCGATTGATATCGAGACTTGCCCGGAATAAACCTAAGCCAAACCTTGATCAAAATCCCATAGTTCTCAGCGAGGACTCAGACTCCGATATCGAGCGCTTCCTAGGTAGAGAGTACCCTTTTTCCCAAGGCCTATGCTCTGAGCCACCCTATGACTATGTTTCTAATTTGCCCCCATGCCTAAATAACAATCCTAATTACCTAGGAATAAAGCTTCATAATGAAACCCTCGGTGATCTGAACAAACCCTCGACTGTTATTTCGAAGCCCAAGCAGACACCATGCAACCAATATGATGTGTGGCTAGAATTCTACTACACTCACGTCCCCGTATTAGAATTGAAGATAAAATCTTTAGAGAACCAAGTTGCAGTATTGTCGAGAGAAAGGGACAGACTTCAAGATAAAGACAAGAAGCAGAAAACCATTGGTTCGATCGTTTTTAGGAATGTCGAATCGGCAACAGCCTTCGTCAATTCCAAATTATCATGACCAAGTTGTTTTTTGATTATCTAGGTATGAATTTCAATATCAATTTCGTTTTATGAATTGTTTGGATTAATATAATGAATTGGGTTTTGGTTTTCAAATTAGTTCTGTTCATTATTCGAAATTTATCATGGTTTGACTATAAAAAATAGTTATGTTGTGGATCCTGCACAGTAGATTCATTTTACTAAAGTCAAATATGGTTATGATTTGGTTATGTGGCTTGGTCGTGCCCAGTTTAGCAATTGATTGGTTTTCATTGGGTTTGATTCGTTTTGAACAATTCTGTTGGTTTGAATTAACCAAATCAATGAGGTTTGTTTTTGTTTTGATTTTGATTGTATCTGACCTATATAGGAGATTTTTTTGCTAAAATCTGAGCACGGCTATGTTTTCATTTGGTATGATTTCGTTGTGGTTGGATTCTATTGTCTCTGATTTAGTTCTTATGATTTGATTTTGGAACGATTTCGTGGGATTGAATTGGTATGATCCTTTAAATGTGTTATGCATCATTATTAGTGATTGGGTTGATGAATATGATGTAATCTAATAAACCCAAAACAACCCTGTTGACTCCAATTAGCCACGAATGACTCTGTTTTGTATTGAATCGATATTCTCATTTGGATTTGGATTACATTCAACCTGTGTTGAATATCTATTTGCTAAAAATCATGGGGCTATACTAATTGATATGATTTTTCATAACAATTTTGTCAAACCGTTTCGATTCGTTCCTGTGTGCCACGATTAGCATGATCGTTTGTATTTGTTTAGTATAGTTTTATCAATTTGAAGAACGATCTTGTTGATTTCATTTGGATTTGACAATGATTTTGTTGATGGTTGAAGCAACTATTTGTGTCAATTTCAATTAGTTTATGAAAATAACTTGATTGCTGTCAAGTATCTAATGCAATTCTGTTGACCCGAATTGGTGATAACGAATTAAACAGAGTGTATCCATATCTGTTATCATTTGGTTGAATACAATTTAGTTTGTTCAATTTTCATACAAGTGTCGATTTGAATGATGCTTTTAGCAATCAAATATTTTTCAATAGTTTGAATATATGTTTTAAGATTTGAATTGATTTTGAAATGATTATGTGTTCAATTTAGAACAGCTACAGAATCGCAAGATTCTGTAGCTAGTCTTAGAAATTAGATTTTTGTCAATTTTATCAATAAAATATCCTATAATATTGTCTATTCTTGTCCTTGTTCAGGTACATACGAATTACCATGATCAATTGGGCATGTTCTAGCAGTTTGGGAGATACTTTGGATATGTTTTTTTTAGGTTGTTAGTTTAGTCAGACTTTGGAGATTATCTCTATATTTCCTGTAACTATTTTGATAACTCCCACAAGGATGTTTTATCCTGTGGGAGGTCTTTAAATACTTGTCAATTTTTTGTAATAAACTCATCATCCTCACTGTGGGAGAACCAGACTATGGATTTATGATTCGGACTGAGACGAAAGTGGATGTCTTGTAACAACTTTCGCTTTCAATATATCAAACTTTTGTTTCAAGTTTTTGCATATCAGATGGCAATTAATTATCGACTACTTTAGCTATCATAATTCTTTGCATGCTGATGTGATTTGATTTATACACTGTCTGTATCTGATCTCTCCTATTTTTAAATACAATAATTACTTTGTTTCAATTAATGAATTACATATTTCTCTTCTTTGTTAATTGGATCATTTTGTGTAGATCTTTGCATGCAGATTTATCTAACTGTGAAGATTTATAAATCATAAGATTGCTGTAAATTTTTATGTCTTGTTTGTCCTGTAATTATATTTGAAGAGCACAACAGCTTCTAGTTTACAAGGAGCTTGTGGATAATCCTGTGCGAGTTTCCTCCCTCCGATCAACTAAGACAATCATTGCATACAGGACAAAACCTGGAGCGTTTCTTCAGGTCAGTGCGTTATTTGTTATTTAATAGTTAATTAATTAGTATAATATAAGTAGTTTAGATAAATATATTAGTTTAGATTTGTAGTTAGAGTTATTATTTTAGTTGTTTAGCTTAGATAGTTTTTCAGTTTATTTATTTTTCATAAAAAATTATAAAATCAAAAAACAATAGTTTCACTATCTTAGTACAGATTACCAATGAGTTTTGCAGGTTTTCATTTAAATCTGTAACTTGTAAATATTGTACATTTGTGATTAAGATTTAATTCTGTTAGTTATATATTTAATTTCATAGAGTTATTATAGTATTAGATAGTAGATTGTATATATAATAGTTTAGATTTGTTTATTAGTTTGTTTTAATTGTTATTTTTCATTTAGATTAGTTAATTTAGAGTAGTTTTCTTTTGTTTTCTTAGGACTTAGATCGGCTAGAAGAGCCGCTAAACCCATCAGGGTGGGTTACCCCAAACGCCTTGGGTTATTTAGACAACCCCAGACCAGATCCACTCTCCTAGTTGACAGACGGTCAATTTCGCCCTTCAACAAATGACACTAGAAGGAGGGCCTGAAATTAATTAATGGCACGAGGCGGTCGTAAGAATCCTCCACCACAAAATCGCTCACCTATAGTGACAAGAATTCATTCAAATGATAAATTTCCCCCTCAAACAACAACCACATCAACTGACGATCCATGGGTCACAGTTGAACCAATAACCCCAAATCCTACAGGTGGTGATATACAAGAGATTGTCCGCCAATCTCTCATAAGAACTCATAGTGCCTTAGCCTGTTTGAGGCAACCCAATCGACCTTTGGACCAACCTTTATATTTCTCTGATATCATAGAACAACTCAGAGGCACTAATCTCACCGTAAACCCTATAGATCCAATCCTCTCTCCTGCCGCAGGAGGATCTGGAATACCTCCTTCACCACCTCCATCATCTCCTTCCTCTTCTAGAGGAGATTCTTCTAATGAAGGCAGTTCCCCTTCTCAACCTTCCACACCTACTACACCAATGGCCAACCAGAACAATCCTGCTAGACCTTGGCTTGACCAGGATGCCATAGCTGTACCTGGAGCTCAACATACCTTGCCTAAACACCCAGAGAAATGGCTTCCCAAGTTTGACCCTGATTCAAAACAGATCGCTGAAGATCACATCAAAAAGTTTATGTTAGCCATAAGACTCCGCAATGTCGAATATGAATATGTAGTCTGTAGGTTGTTCCCCTATACTTTCGAGGGCAATGCATCTACATGGTACTTTGCCCAGCAACCCCATACCATCGTTTCTTGGGAAAAGTTTGAGTCATGCTTTTTGGAAAAGTTCAGAGACGGTAAGCCTCCAGAAGTCCTAGTCATGGATCTTTCTAACTTAAGAATGAACCCTAAAGAGAAATTTAAATACTTCAATCAAAGATTCTTAACACTTAAAAATTGAATCCCTATGGATTCCATGCCTGCCGAGAATCTTATAATAGCATACTATACTAAATCTTTGCATCAAAGTATAACTATTTGGGTTAAATGATCTAAGAAATCCACGTTGTTAGAATCCTTCGAGGAGGCTAGCCAGATTGAAAAATACATACTTAGTCTTAAAGACTCTACTAGCAACGAAACAGAGACTAGTTCTTCTTCCAAAAAGAAGATTGAAATCCTCCCTAGACCTACTCAAAGTAAAGCACAACCTGAAAGATCTGATTTAGAAAACTTAACTAAAGTTGTTCAAAAACTGTCAAATCAAGTTATAGACTTAAAAAGGACGATCGAAGAAGCTTCTTTGAGAAAAGGGCCTTATAAACCCCCATTCTGGAAGCCTTTTCCCACCAACCAACCTAATCCAACCACCGAGGACCTTAATCTAGAAAGTCTGCAATGCACCCTTCAAACGATTCTAGAAACCCAAGATAAATTGATACCTCTTGAGATTCCTGAGGAGGTAGTTGAACAAGAGACAATTCAAGAAGAGGAGTCTTCTCCAAATATTTTTGGACACTTCTCGGATAGCATCTTTCAAGCTAACTTCGAGATAGTCCATCCCTATAATACCAGGAGTAAGACAACAAACAAACCTTCTACCGAAAACACTACAACCTTGCCTCCAAAGCAATCTAAACCGACTGAAACTAAATAGAGTCATGTGAACCCCAACTTAGATTATGATGTAGTTGAAGATCTTAAAAAGTTAAGGGCTAATATTTCTATTTATGAGTTATTGAAATTTCCATTTCTGCTACAAAAAATGTTACAAAATATCTCAGAGAATGGTAAATATGGTAATTCAAGTGGTAACGAGGTTGTGCACAACAAAGTTCCTCAGAAGACTTCCACTAAAAACAATCCTGATCCTCAAGATAAAGGAAGCCTTCCTGTAAGTAATGTAAATAATGTAATTAATGTGGATAAAGTAGCTTTAGAAACTGCGAGTAAAAATCCACAAACTACCACCCTTAGCACTCGCAAGAATGTACCTCCATTTTTGTTAACATTCGAAATCTTTAATAGAAACATGCACAATTGTATGGTAGACTCAGGAGCGTCATCCAATGTGATGCCATGGTCTGTATACCAGAAGATTAACACCGAAGTTGAACCCTCCACCTTAAAAATCATACAACTTGATCGGACTAATGTTAAAGTTATAGGCGAACTAAAGAATGTGATTATAAGATTATCATCTAACCCCAAGGTTCATCAAGTCATTGATATTATTGTTGTGGATATTCCAGAAGTGTATGGTCTGTTTTTAAGAAGGGACTGGTCAGAGAAGCTACACAGATATTTCGTGATAGATTGGTCTCACCTATGGCTTCTAGAGAACAACAAGACCAACAAGATCAAGGTAAATCGTGAATGACCTTAAGTTCACGGTCATAGATTTGAATGATCCCAATGAACCATTTACACCTTCTGCTGATTCAACCGAATTACAAGGGATGGATACCTTTTTTGGCAATTTCATGGCCGAGACTTCAGCTATCACCAATCTAGAACAACAGTCTGAGATTGTAGCATATGTGCAGCTAACAGTTTCTACACAATGATCTCATGTACCCGATGAAAATCAAATTTGGTCTCTTTATTTCAACAGGTCAAAGTCCAAAGAAAGAGATGGAGCAGGCTGCGTTATTATCGATCCGGAAGGTAACAAAACATTAATTTCATGTAGGCTAGAATTTGAATGTACTAATAACACTGCAGAATATGAGGTTTTACTGCAAGGTATCAGAAAAGCTTTAGATATGAACATTCAAAACTTGGTTGTCTTTGGCAACTCCGAAATAGTGGTTAGATAGGTAAGAGATTCTATCCACTGTCTGTCTCCGCATCTTAAAAGCTATCAATCCGAGGTATGGAATTTAATGAATAAATTTTCTTCTTTCAATATAAATTCTATTCCTAGATTGAATAACTCTAAAGCAGATCTATTAGTTAACGTAGCTTCTAAACTCTTTCCTGTAGAAGGCTTGTCCCCAGATGCATTCTCCGTTGAACTATTGTTCCGGCCATCAGTGCTTGACAACATCACGAACTAGAGAGTCTTTGACGACGATCAACATATTATTAACTTTCTGCATATGGAGGAAACTTTTCAAGGCGCGGTGATAGATGAACGCACACACGATGACAATTTGCGCGATTTCACGGTAATACCAGATCCGAGAAGTCCTGAATCTTCATCGGACATGGTAAATTAGATCCCTAAATCTGTAGTTAGATTAGAGAAATTTTATGATCTTCAAGATAAATTCAAAAAGTTGGTCAATTATAAAACCAATAGTTCCTCATTATCATATGAAAAAGTAAACTTAGGGACTAAGGACAATCCACAGTGAATTAATATAGGGGTAGGATGTTTTGAACAAGAAAAAACTTCATTTATTAAATTGTTCAAAGAATTTAAAGATGTCTTTTCATGGACGTATGATGACCCTAAAAATTTCGACCCCAACATCATACAACATGTCATTCCTATGAAACCCTAAACCTTACCCTTCCAACAAAAATTGAGAAAAATGCACCCTAAGCTTGAACCAACCGTTAAAAAAGAATTGAATAAGCTCTTAAATGCTAAGATAATTTTTCCTGTTAGGCACACTCAATGGATTTCTAACCTTGTCCCTGTTCAAAAGAAAAGTGGGGAAATCCGACTCTGCGTCGATTTCCGAAACCTTAATAAAGCATCTGATAAAGACAACTATCCTGTCCCACCCATGGAATAGATCCTTCAATAGGTATCTGGTTCTGAGAGGCTATCCTTGCTGGATGGTTTCTCAGGGTACAACCAAGTCCTGATGTCTCCTCCAGACCAACTTAAAACTACCTTCCGTACCCCATGGGGCACCTACGCTTATCGAAAAATGCCCTTTGGATTGATTAATGCTGGTGCCACTTTCCAGAGAGCAATGGAAATTGCTTTCCGAGTCCTAATCGATCAGTCCATCGTGGTTTACTTAGATGATGTGACTGTATTTTCTAAAAACAAAACCGATCATCTAGCTCACTTACGAGCCGTTCTACAACGATGTCATAAATATGGCATCTCCTTGAATCCTAAAAAATCCATTATTGCAGTAGAATAGGGTAAACTCTTGGGATTTATTGTGTCAAGCGAAGGAATGATTATCGACCCTGAAAGGACTCAGGTTATCGCGAAAATTTCCCCTCCTACATCCAAAAAATCGATGTAGTATTTCTTAGGCCAGATTAACTTCGTGAGGAGATTCGTCCCCAGTTTCTCCGAAATGGTTAGGCCTTTACAAAATTTAATTAAGAAAGACACCCAATATCACTGGGGACCCCTAGAAAATCAAGCTTTTAATGCAATAAAAAAAGCCATAATAGATGCTCCTTCTCTCATGAGCCCCGACTTTTCTCAAGACTTTACACTCTACACTTTTGCTTCTGACCATTCCTATGCCGTCGTTCTAACTCAAAAGAACGCCGAGAACAACGAAGTACCCATTGCATTTATGAGCTCTGCTTTCAAAGGTGTTGAAATTAATTACCCAATGGTAGATCAACAAGCCTACGCTGTTTTCAAAGTAGTCAAGCATTTTTGGTCTTATCTGTTGAAGTCTAGGAAGAAGATTATTGTCCCTTACCCGGCCGTCAGGAACTTGTTAGTGCAGAAAGAGCTAGGAGAAAAGAGGGCTAACTGGGTCACCTCCTTGCAGGAGTACGACATAGAAATTACCCCAGCTCAAATAGTGAGAGGCGAAGGGTTATGCAAGTTAGTTGCTGATTCAACAGCAGGACAACAAAAAGAAAGCGATACGTCAAACCTAGGACAACATGATCAAAATGCAGTTTGTTACACACAAAACTCTATCAATCCTTGGTATGACAATATAAGATTTTGTCTTGAACATGGGTCATCCCCCCGTCACCTTGATCCCACTAAAAGAAGAGCATTAAGATTAAAGTCTGCCTCCTTTCAGTTGGTTAATGGTATTCTGTTTCGTCGAAATTTTGATGGCATACTGATGCGCTATCTTGAGAAAGACGAAGCAAAAAAAGTCCTGCTAGAGTTGCATGAAGGAGAAGCTAGCGGTCATTTTGGTGGTGGCACCACTGCCCATAAGGTTTTAAGAGCCGGTTATTACTGGCCCATGCTTTTTAGAGATGCCCATGCTTTGTGTTAGAAAGCATCAGGGCGGTTACAAAAACCAACTTTTCCTTTGCAACCCATTTCAGTAGACTCTCATTTTCAGCAGTGGGGCCTTGATATCATAGGTCCAATCAACCCCCCATCCTCACAATAGCATAAGTTCATCATAACAGCCACATATTACTTTACCCGGTGGTTTGAAGTTGCCACGTTAAGAACTGTCAACACCAGTCAGGTAATTGCCTTTCTAAATTCGAATATTATCACTCGTTTTGGTATCCCTGACTGTTTAGTATTCGATAACACTTATTACTTTTACTCTCTTGATATGAGTGAGTTCTCTTTGGAAAAAAGAATTAAATTGAAGTATTCTGCTAGCTATTACCCCTAGGGCAATGGATTGGCAGAATCAACAAATAAGAACTTGATTAAAATCATCAAGAGAACGATGGCTGAAAATCACAAAAATTGGCACAATGCATTGTTAAACGCACTGTGGGATGATAGGGTAATGCCAAAAGCTGTTGTAGGTAACTCCCCCTTTTTTCTCGTTTATGGCAGAGAAGCAATTCTGCCACCACACATTCTTCTTCATTCACTACAATTATCACAAAAAATTCGAGAAGAAGATTGTCCCCCTTTAGAAAACCAAATTAACGCTTTGATGAAGCTAGAAGAGGTAAGAGCCCAAGACAAATGTAAGTTAGATCAACATCAACTATTGGTTAAAAGATGGTTCGATTCTAACTCCACTTTTGATAGGAGTTTCGAAGTAGGTGACCTCGTCTTGAAATGGGATAAACTGCATGAGGGAAAGGGAGAGCACAAAAAATTTCAAAACTTATGGATTGGACCGTTTTTAATTGCTGAGAAGTTGGGTCCTAGTTCTTTCTGATT
>WSFP011386596.1:0-28723 GCA_009831015.1 Picea engelmannii | reverse complement strand
TACACGTGGTAGCAAAATGCATTGGCCAATTAGTTAGCACTACATTCATACTAGAGGCATGTGCACTTGTTCCTTATAAGTTTGTCTTTATTTCTTCAAAATTTTCATATTCTTTCTGTAAGATTGCTCCAGTTTGGTCGAATCTTAGTGTTTTGTTTTCTTGTTCTAGTTGTTGATGTCGATCAACCAAGTTATGAACCAAGTGATTCATATAGTCTAGTCGATCTGTAGATGGGTCTTAAGGGATGCTATCCAACTTGGATTGGACTATTGATTTGCATTCTTGCCATACTTGATGTTCTTTATCCTTTCGATTATGTAATGTTTGTGTTCCTATGGTGGAGGTTCTCAATTTCTTGATGTTTTCCTTACTGATTTCATGATATAAGTCCAACATTTCTCCATCAACAATGTTTTTCGTATCGAACATTACCTTTGAAATATTATTTGGGTCTCTTTGTGGTCAAAATGTCGTAAAGACCTTTGGGACCTTTGGACCTTTATGTTTCTTGTCTCCTTCTTTTCCATGGGCCTTTCGTTTGTGTGGTCAAGGTGATGTTGGTGTTGTTGTGCCAGGATGTTGTGAAGATGGTTTTTATAGAGTGTCTTGAGTCGATGGATGGTCCATTGGTTGGTTGGAAGGTGATCACTCATCGATTGGTTGGTTTTCTCCCTAATAACATTGTTCAGTTTGTTCTTGGTTTTGCTATTGGGTTTTGTAATGTCCCCTTCCAATTGATCATAACAGAGGATGACTCACTAGCCTATATGACTCTCGTAGGCTATAGTCAACAAGGAAAAATGGAGTCAAGGAGGTTTATTTGGTGTCAAACCCTAAAGTGACATTAAATAAAATAAACGATTATATTTAAATTAATTGGAGGGAAAATAAAGAGAGGGTTTGATTTGTCCAAAAAGGGGAAAGAACTAGAAGGAACGAAGGAAGGATAAATAAAGGGGCAACCCTTCTCTTTGGAATTATGATTTGATATCTTCTTGATGTGCTCTTTGAGCCAATTTTTCATCAGGGTTTGGAAAAACCCTTCCATTTTAGATTAGTTTCGGTGGTGCAATATCCACCCTAGCTAGACAAAGAGGAGGATTCATCCGAAGTCCTCATTTGAGTTCATTGTTATGTTTGGTTTCATCCTGGAGAGAGTTTGGAGGCATATCAGCTTGCGTAGGGGATTTGTAGCATTTTCAAGAGGAGGCCGATCGTAAGATCTGTAGGTGCCAAGAGGGTTTTCATAATTGTGAAAGGAGACACCCTCATGGGTTGGGCACAGGTTGTCCCGTGAGGCCCCGCTATATGTCCAATAGTAGTCCCGCGATGACCTCTGAGAATCAAGGGTTGCAATAGTTCACTAGATCGATATTGCGAGGGTTTCATGAGAAATTGGAAGGTCGTTTTCAAAGCGAACATTACTGGAGTAGAGCAGTGTAAGGCTTGGAGAGCCTTGGATTAGTGGATATCATATATTGACATCATTCCATGTTTTCTTGTATTGTTTATGTACTAGATTTTACAGCTGCTTGACAACCATTAGATTTGTGTGCTTAGGAGTATTTTGCAGTTGTTATTACATCTCTTCAATATCATTATGTTGTTGAGATTTTTCAAAGTTTCCATCCATAATAAGATGCCATGGTTATCTGTTATAATTTATGTGTAATGGATGCATGCAATGTGTTTGACAATATTCCTATTTGAGAAAATTGTTTGTAAGAAGTTAACAACACCGTTAATACGAGTGTTTGACACATTAACAAAAGAATAAATAACAATTTTTGGACAAAAAACATAATATTCCCACCTGGCCTAGTTGGGGACATTACTGTGGTATCATAGCTCATGATTCTGCCAACCTGTAATTACATTAATGCCTAGGAGGAAGGGACGTGGAGAAGAATCCTTTTGAGAGTCATTGGAAAGATCAAAAGAATCAAACCAAATAGAGTCAGAGCCAAAAGGAGGCACGGGGGACCATGGTGAGTGTTAGAACATAAATTAAAATCTGAAATAAAAATTCAAATTTTGAATTCTTTCTTAAAACTTTTAAATAACATAGATATTTTCTGATTTTTTGTTTTAGAATTATTATTTTATAAACTAATAAAATTCGTTGTTGTGTTTCGACAAGGCAAATCAATCCTAAACCATCAATCTTGACGCATATCAACATCAACGATTCACAGGATTTCAGGAATACAAAGTTGCATAATGTTTAATCATACAATGTTCATGTTTGTGGTTCCATTTCGAGACTTCATGCTTTGGGATTCGAACTTAACGTCTATTGAACCTTTTTATCCCGAAGTCACGAAGCTCTAGAGCCTCAAAGTCTTGGAAGTCACATTCATAAATACTTAGTTGACATGTTTTATGCCACATGAAATTCTTACAACGTGGAGACACGTGACACTTATTTATGGCATTTTTGGACACATAATCTGCACATTTCCGGACGACACGTGTCACCCATGTTCTTATGACATGGCATCATATATGACATCATCTTGCCATGTCACTCCAAGATATCGTTCTCTGGGATACCATATCATTAATAGATTCCACAAATCCCAAACCCCTGAATCCCTGAAGTTCTGAAGTCCTAGATATTAAAGGATAAGTGATGATTATTTTAATAAAGTTTGATTAAGGATAATTAATCACTTTGCGACTTCGACCTTCACAACATGTTTAACATTTTCTATTCAAAAGTCTTGAATTCCTGAAGTGTCGAAGTACTTACTCTCGCTAATCAATATTGTTAACGATAGTTAAAAAATGATTAGGGTAAGATATTCGAAGTACATTTTGCCGCCGTCAGGTAATAAATTCACGAGCTTGGTAGAATTATAACCTTGTCGTTCAAATGTGAAGTATTAAAAGTAGAATTAATTGTGTATTAAATTGGGATTTGATAAAGATTTGAACTCTACTCCATTTCTGTATTCACATTCATAAGTGTTATTTTTCCTACAGGAGCAAATATTGTTAACGAGAAGTTATGGCGCCTTGTAGGGGATCAAAAAAGCCAGTCCAAGATCAGTTTGCAGAGGATCCGAACCCGAATTCATATATTTATTCAGAAATTACTGCTCGTTTAACAGGTAGCATCAAATCTTAGGCACATGTTTATGAAATTATTGAAGAAGAGCAATCCATAGTTTCTGATGATTCAAGCGGAGGTGAAGATGTTTTAAAGGTAAACAAGCTAAAGACGGTTGCCAAGTTTTTAACTACATAATGTTGCAACATGAAAAAATATATTACCCTACACAGACATGATACGCTAGAATCTGGAGCATGTGGATTTACCGACCATGACCATTTAACAGTCATTAAAGAACTATTGTCGGCTCTTTTCGACCAGAAGATATCCAAGTAATGTATAAATTTACCAATACTCCCAAAGATGTCTACAATGCAGAATTTGTGAATTTTTTTGAGAAAGAAGAATGCATAGATTATGATAGAAGCATCCATGATATAATTAAAACCTAGTGGGGAAATGAAAATAAATCCAAAGTGTACAGTCATGGTATATACCCCACATCTTCTTGTGATGCTAATATTATGTACATAGATATGATGCTCTGTAGATTGTATGGAAATAAAAACCCTGCACATTTTAGCGTTGACTGGGTTCCTATTATTGATGAAGTTGCAGAGGATTTCACTTTTTATTAGGGAAAGTTGTTGTCTGACAACTTGGTCAAACAAATAGGGATTTATACAAATTAAAGTCTAAAGTGAACTAGCTCCCTTTTATACGTCGACATATATTATGGATGCTATATGTTACAAAACCCCTTTCGCATTGATGAATTGGAGTTGGACTCCAAAAGTTTGTGACTCAATACACATCTATCATTCCAAGTTGTGGGAGAAAAATAAAAAAGACCATTTTTATGAAAATTTCCATAATGTTATCATCCCAATTCATGAATTTATATATGGTAATCCTCCTCCTAGGATTTATGAGCAAATAATGGGAAATTTAGGTGCAATTGCAAACTGGTATATCGAGGAGAGTTTTTCCTATTTCAGAGTTTATGGTTGTTTTCATTTCCTCATGCTTTACCAAAATTTCTGCTAGATAAACTCATTTGCACGGAAGTGGCATGTCAGACAATTTCTGCAGGCATAACTAAAGAATTAAGGGCAACACAGAAAAGGGCATGGCCAACTTATCCCATACAGGTTGGTGAATATTCCTTGTTAGATTTTGGACATGCTAAGGTCTAGGCTTCATCCTTAGAAGATATTGCATTGTCTTCCATTGAATTCAAAAGGTACGATCCACATAAAGTGGTCGAAAATCATTTGTCTTAGTTCAACATGAAAACGTACTTTCACGAAGATTCACCATTTGATTATATTTTCAAAGGAGAAAAATCACATGATGAAGTTCTATCCAGAATCCAAACTGTCTCTGATATGGAACAATCAGATTTTCTTAATTTTCAAAAGGACATGAGAAGTTGTCTACCAAATATTTTATGACTAGAGCCAAGTTTTACTCATAATGGTAATCTAGTTTAAGATTTTCCACCATCTTCTAATCCTAACCAACATGATCTAACTGAGGTCAAAATCAGGGAAGTTGATAAAACACCAAATACATCATCAAAAGATACAACAAAAAGGAACAAAACCTAATAGGTAAGACTTTGCAAGAAATATTGGCAATGTTTGAAGCATTCATGAAGCATGGACATGTTTTCCCTCTGTTGGAACACATATATTTTTATAGATTTAAGATTTTAAATAGATTTTATTTTCATTTAAATAAAAACAATGCACGCTTGAGTCTCACCGCTAATGAAGTCTCACATCTAATCGAACGATCCTAAACTCTTAAAGGTGATGGAGTCGCTTACTCATTAAGGAATTAAATAACTAAAGGGTGCTTTCGAAACGTCGGGTTTCGGGTTTCACGATGCATGACAGTTCAACATGTAGTATTTCCAAAATCCCGACATCCGAAATCACCAAATTGTCTTAAGTGTTAAGACAATTTAATTTAGGGTTAAGAACAATTAACGATTAATACATCTTATCGCGATTTCACGTTTCGGGGATCCTAACATATAACGATTATCAATATCCCAAGACTCGAAACCCCAAAATCTTTGAGGTTACTCATGATTAATTAAAAGGGTTAAACACAATTAAACTTAATTAATCACATCACGATTTCACATTTCGCAAGTTATAGCTCAAGCTGTTATAAGATCTCCCAAGAGTCGAAATGCCAAAATTTACTTAATGATAAATATGACTAACTTATGCTTTAACAAATATTATCTCTTAATTAATCCATCGCTTAATGATGACTCAGATAGATTCAAATTTCATATGTGCTTTTCCCGAGTATGAACCACCAAAAATAAATGCCATTAATAATGCCTTTATGGCAATCATTCCAAATAAGATTTTGAGCCACCGCTTGAATCTGATTCATTAAAGAAAGTAAATACTCCGTCAGTAAAGGTATTGGTTGATCGATGCAATTAAAGGAAAAGGGACGTGAATTTGAATTTCATTATGCGTTTTACCGAGTAGTAAGTTTTTCCAGCTGAAGGATTTTTATACATTTTCTATGGTAGATAACAGAGTTCAAAGGCTTGATACCATGGCTCCACGGAAAGAACCTAAAGCGACTGGTGAAAGTTCGAGCTAGAACACAGATGTTCTCTCCGACACCTTGCCCAGAAGCATAGACACTGTTAAATCCTTAAATCCTGGATGCACATATAAAATTATCTACTGTATGAACTGGTAAATTGCCTGGACGATTCAAGTGAAAATGAGAAGGAGGACCTAGCTACCAAATACAAAATCGTAGACCAGTCGGAGTTACATAAGATAACGACGAGGCTCAGGCTCTTGCCTTACGATGATATGATTGGTTGGGCGTTGAATCAAATGGACATCCCAACCAGAACCATCTCCTATCCACAAAAGATTGCAATTGGGTCTTTCTGACCTGAACATCTAAAGGTGATGTACAAATTGTCTCCTCAACCAAATTTCATTTACGACCCTAGTTTACTGGCCAACTTTAAGAAGAAAGAATGTGACCAATATGCAAAAAATGTTCCCAATTTAACTAAGGACTAGTATTCCCACCCCAATAAATTTAGAGTCGATTCCCATGGCGTATATACAGTTGCCACACTACAACCTCACATAATGTATATATCCATGATGATGTGTAGACTCTACGGGAAGGAAAACATGACACATTTCCATTTACCGTGGGTACATATGATACACACAGTAGAATAAGGGTATTCTTTCGACTGGGCCAAGATATTGTCAGATAACTTGGTTAAAGAGATTACAGAGTATCGGTCACTAAAAGCCAAAGGGAAACTGAAGCCATTTTTCATGTCAGCTTATAATATGGACGTCGTTTGTTTCATGACGCCTTTTCCTTTGATAGGCTGGAGCTAGACTCCAAATAATGCTGAACCCATACATATTTATCATTCGAAGCTTTGGGAGGACAAGAAGAAATATTTCTTTTATGAAATCTGCAACTGGGTGGTGATGCCGATGCACACCGCTATATATGGTTACCCACCCCCCAGGATTTTTGACAAAGTTGTGACTAATTTGGGTAGAATAGCAGACTGGTATATTGAGGAACATTTCTCATATATTAGGGTTTTCGGCTGTTCGGTCCCTCCACATGCTCTACCTCAATTTTTACCAGATCGACTAGTGTGCCGCGAAGTAACACATCAAACTGTGCTTGGAGGGATTAGTAAGGAATTGAAAATAGTACAGAAAAAGGTATGGCCATCTTTTCCCTTACATATTGGTACATTTTCTCTACTAGATTTTGGCGATTCAAAAGTGGAAGCCGTGGCCCTGGGAGAAATCAAGCTGGTCGATATTGAGTTCAAGAGACATGATCCACATAAGATCGTAAGCAACCACATGGCCAATTGCAATTTGAAGCGATATGAACATGAAGATTCCCCTCAGGACGAAATTTTCAGAGGAGCGAGGTCCTATCAAGAGGTCTCGAGTAGAGTTCGAGCTTTGTCATGAGATGACATAGTCGAATTTTATAATTTCAAGAAACATCGAAGGAATAGTCTCCCCAAAGTATTACAAGGAGAAATCCCGACGCCTCCAGATACACAGTAAACAAGGGCCCAACATTTAGAGACAGTGAGTTCCACAGACAAGAAACCCAAGGAAGATTGGAAAAGACTGAGGTGTTGACACAGAGAGGAGACAACACAGAGACAAATGTATCAGGTGATCAAGACAAAGATCAAGCATAGACACTAACAAAGAAGGGAGAAGAAGGGCTACTGTTTACACGAGATAAATCAACTACAAACACGGCCGGGAAACAATCGTCCACCGAAATTGGCAACCCCATCCAGTTTATCACACCATTACAATTCACCATAGGGAACCCAAATACAGAGGTAGTATTCATAGAGGACCTCACACCCATTTTGGTCGAAGAGTTGCCTCCTTCCAATTTCTTTTTCAGCAAGACAAGGAAGGTTGTGGTGAAGAGAGAAATACACCAAAAGGAAGGTTCAACTATCAAAAGGAACATGGTGCTAATTGATGGAGAGGCCTTGGAAGAGGTAGACTTTGCTGAAGAAGTAGTAGGTTCACTGGGGGATTTTGCAACAACCAACCGGTTTTTTGTCGGAAATTTAAAAGAACAACTAAAGCAGAAAGATCTGCAAATAAGCCAATTGCAGAATCAAATGAAGACTGTATAAAGGAATGTCAGGAGTGAGATCAACAAAGGTTTTGAGCAGATGAGAGCCAGCGATAGATAGGAAATCCAACAGCTCAAATCCAGTCTCGAGGAGATGCACAAAGAGGTACAGGCGCGTAGAGGACAAGACATTCAACAAAGTGAATTAGTGAAGCAACTACAGGACAAGGTAAGCGTGATTGAGAATATGGTTATAGATATATCTGTTTTCCAAGCTCATGCATTGGAAGTATGTAAGAAATTGGAATCAACGCAATAAAGACTTTTTGATAAGGTGAAAGCTATCCAAAATCATTTTCAGGTGGTCAATCAATCCTTGGGCGACATTGGTTTTAGAGAGAAAGAGGTTATTGCTGCTCGGACCACTTTCCAAGAAGTAGTTGTGTCATCGGTTAAAGAAGGAGTATCTGGGGTTTCAGGGTTGTCTGTTTCGGAGCAAGTCAGAGGTGACATAATACTGAAGACATGGGAAGCTAACATAGCCGAAAGTAAGAAAATGGCTAAGGAAGTCAAGAAGGCTTGTGAAGAAACTTTTCATTCCCTAAATATAGAGTCATTAGGCTTTGGAAAACATGATCACTCTAGAGTACTAGGACAAGTTGACATAACAAAGCATCAACTTAACATCAGGACAAACTTGGAAATAGCTCAGGCCGAAATCTTGCTTTTAAAAGATATTGATATTACTAAGATAGATAGGTGGCTAGTGAGGCCCAATCTGCAACTACAATCAATAATTGTAGAAGACAGAAGAATAGAAAATAGATTACCTCAATTAGAAAAGAAATTATATATTTTTGAGGAAAATGATTTAACAAAACCCTCCAGGCTGGTGGCACAATTTGTAGGTAGATGCATTAAATGTATAGAGCAAGGAAATGGCAACACCTATGGGAAACAATGAGGTAGCCAATGCACATCATCTGTACAGATCATGATTAGAAGATTAGATGTCTTCTGAGCTGGAGAACATGGAGAGAAAATGTCTCTGCCAGTGAGACGAAGAGACAGTAAAGATGCAAGCGAAGCGTTTCGCATTTTACATTTTGTAATTTTTACTATTTTAGAAATAAGGGGAATTCCAACTGTTTAAGGTTGAGAACCTTTTGTATAAATATAACTTTCTAAGGTTAATCATAGGCTACTTCTTGCCATATTGTAACTGAGAAAACCCATCCTTTGTGGGTATTAATACAAGTGCAGACAAGGATTCCAAATTTTGTGCTGTTTGAGTTATGTGCTCTCTTTGTATTCCATATCTCTAGTTTTCTTTATGTTACTCCTTGATAAGTGAATGATTGTAACTTAGTACAACATCTATTGTGATTACATTACATTTAGTTATCTTATAGTAAACAATTTTTCCTCTATATTTGCTATTAGCAAATACAAGACATGCAAGCTACTTGGATCACTACATCATATATCCTTTTAGGGGTGCGTTCCACTCTTTCTTCTACTATAAACAAAGTAATATTCTTCTACCATTGATGCCTTAATTTGTTTAATAGTTTTGTAATTTTCTCCTTCATCATCCTTTTTGATAAATTGACTCAGACGACGAACTACAACCTCTGTTCTATTCAACTATTAATTTTATTTGAGGACTTAATTCTTACATAATTAACGGAAAGAAAAAGCATTCTTAAAACAAATCTTTCCTTATTTCCCGATCCCTGAAATTATTCTTTGAGCCTTAAGTTTAGTCTCAGGAACACCATCTTTTTGGCACCATTACCGGGGATAGAGAGAAGAAGTTATTTTCCCCAGGGAGAACGACATGGTAAGTTTCTTTCTTTGAAAGCGAATAAAGATGGAATGCAGTATTAAGGCTAATTTTAATTTTCACTTGGCGACTCCACTACTAATAAGCTGGCATTCAGTGGAAGGAATACCAGAAAAACCCCGACAATAAGCAGACCACGCCTATATCCGACCCTGAATTTTTTTTAAAACGAAAGGGATACCTTAAGCAAACCATTGCTTCCACAAGTAAGGTTTATCAACCCAAACCCACACAGTCTAATGCTAAGGTTCCACCTGAATAGTTAACTCCACAAGAAGGTTCCACCCGAATCCATTTCAGAGAAACATCGGTTGATAGAGTTGAAGCTGAAATCATAAACCCTGAGTTGGTTTTACCCGAGATAAAGACAAAAATCGATTCAATTGCCTCCTTTGCTAATAAAGGTAAAAGATCCATCTCAATACATGTTTTAATTGATATTCCATCAGTCCCCGAGATAAAGTTTCCAGCTTCCCGAAGTTTCGAAGAATATATCTTACACTCCTATTCGATTCTTCTTGGATCTCCTGTTTATATATCCTACAAATCCAAAGAACCTAGTCCTCATCTCTCTTTTCCCCCCTTTTCGGATTTTCCGTCTCCTGACGATCAGTTCCCAAAACCCCTTTCTATTCATCCCGAAGTAGCCGGAAGGTCACTACACATATTTGAAAATCCTCTCTATAATCTCCAAGTTTCATCCCCTAGATTATCAATGGTTGCTGCTGGAGGAGGTGGTGGCGGAGGTGGAGGAGGATTGGGTGCTGGAGGGGGAGGAGGAGGCGGTCAAGGACCACCTCCACTTCCTAGAATTTTTGCTAAAGTAGCTGCTAGGTATGCTCCTTTAGTCCTCCCAGTTCCCCTCCATGATTTACCCGAAAACTATATGAAAAACCTACCAAAGTTCATAGGAGAGGGAGACTTAACGACTACTGAGCACATAAATTTTTTCGATCAATTCGTCGATATTCTTGCCCTCGATCACGAGGATGTTTATTCACAACTCTTAGTTCAAAATTTCAAAGGTCAGGTGAGAACCTGGTTTCAAGGGTTGCCGATAGCTTCTGTAAGAACGTACGATGAGTTAGAAAACGCTTTCTCAGACAACGGGGAGAGAGAAAGGATCATTTGTATTATTTAATCGAGTTTGGAGCTCTAAGAAAGAAAAATTCAGAGACAATTCTCGAATTCACTCAGAGATTTAACAAACTATATAACAAAATTCCAGTTGAGGTTAAACCTTTACAACCTGCAACAATGGTGACTTTCGCAGGGGCATTTGAGCCTGACTTTGCCTTACTATTGAGGGAAAGGAGATCTACTGGCCTCACAAGAATGCAGAACGATGCTATAGAAATAGAGTCAAATATGATGGCATCAAGAAAGTTAAAAGCTAAAATTGAAACAGGAAATAAAGAGACCAGATGTTCATAGAGCAAGTAGGACCCTCTGGATCTGGGAGGTCCTTGGAAGATAAGATGGATGATATGGCAAAAATAATCAAAGAATTATCTAACAAAATCTCAAAAATGGAACTAGATCAATCTAAAATGGATCAGTTTACTAGAAAAGATTTACGAAGGAATGCTAACCCTCAAATACAACAAAGATAGATAAAAAATGAAGATCAAAAGATTCAGACCCCCTTTAAATTTTTTTTTTTATAGGAGGAGATGACATGCGAGACTTTGAGGAGTTAGAGGAAGATATAAATAATCTTGGCGATGATTGTCAAGAACCTCATTTCACGAGGCACGATTATGAAAGGTCTTTAAACGCAGAATACCGGTCTAATAATTATGATAGCATAAATATCACAAAATATTTTGCTTATCAAGGAGTCACTGACAATATAATGGCTGAGCTTCAACATAAGTATAATTTAGGGCCTAGAGATAGAAATATCACAACTGCTCAACCGAAGAAAATCTTGTCGATAAATAAAGCGAATGAGGCAACTCAACCAGCAGTTGAAACACAGATTGCCAAAACAAAAGCAGCTGAAACACAGACTGCCAAAACAAAAGCAACTGAAACACAGATTGCCGAAACAAAAACAACTGAAACGAAAGCAACACAAACTAATAAATCAGAAAAAAGGGAGATAGAAGTCCCGACCAGAGAAGCCGAAAAGGCAACATGAAGTTTCAATTTAGAAAATGAGATTAATAAAATCAAGATCCCTATACCTTTGGTTGAATTGGAAAAAAACCCTACATATAGAATACAGATTGCCAAAATGATAAATTTTTCTAATGTCGAAAGTTATGCGGATGTTATAAATTTAGAAGATGATAAACCAACTATAATGTTTGGTTCGCATTTTGAAAATGATAGAGATTCTGTCGCTCCTTTCTACATTACGCTGACTGTGCATGATCATCTTCTCCATAACTGCATGTTGGATTCTGGAGCCTCCCACAATGTGATGCCCAAAGCTATTATGGATAGACTTGGTCTCAAAATTACCAGACCATACAGTGATCTGTATTATTTTGATTCGAGAAAAGTTAAATGTATGGGTATGATTAAAGATTTAGTGGTTAATCTTGCATAGATCCCTGTAAAAAGTTTTATGATGGATGTTGTTGTTGTTGATATCCCTCCAAAGTATGGCATGCTGTTGTCCAGGTCTTGGGGTGCCAAACTTGAGGGATCCCTTCAACTCGACATGACATACGCTACAATCCCGGTCTTCGGCGGACACTTCACCTGCCTGTACAGAGAAACAAGGTTGGCATATACAGTAAGTGATCCGTTGAATCCGAATAATTATCCTATTTATGTCGCAGATAAGGATTTATGAAACTATATATTATTGATCGATGATGATTTAGATGAATGTATAGAAGAAAATTGTACAGAAAAATAAAAAATTGAAAAAACAAATAAAAATGTAAATAGTGTTGGAGTTTGGAAAATGTATTTTGATGGTGCTTCATCTTGTGAAGGAGTAGTAGCTGGAGAGCTATTTGTGGCACCCGAAGATGAGTTCATTATTCCCTTTTCCTACAGATTACAGTGGGACATCGATTATACAAATAATGTATGCGAATATGAAGCCCTGGTTTTAGGATTAGACGCTGCCAGGAAGTTGAAGATTGAAAATATGATAGTTTATGGTGATGCAGAATTGATCGTGAAACAGATAAAGCAACAACACTAGGACAAACACCCAAGGTTGAGGTCCTATAGAAATTGTGCCTGGGATCTGATCGAGAATTTTTTCTCATCATTTAATATCCACCATATTCCCAGAATGGAGAATCAACAGGCAGATTCATTGGCCAAAGTAGCCACAATGTTTGTACCTCCCACTGTCCTCAAACTAAAGTATCACATAAAAATGAGGCCCAGGCCCTCAATACCAAATAATGTTCAACACTCGCAAGTCTTCGAAGATGACGAGCAAATCAGGCAATTCCTAGAAATGGTGGACACGTTTTCTGAAATGCATATTGATCAGGAAAATCAGAATGACCCTGCTTAGATTATGCAGGAAGGTGAAGATCCCCAGGAGTTCCAGGATATGATCGCTAATCACCGCATGTTGGTACTGAAAAATAATCAGATATCTAAAGGTCTTATTCCTTTGGAAAGATTATTCGATCATGATGATATTCCCTTAATGTCTATTTTGCAGCCTCAGTCTGAAGAGGTTGAAGATTGTAACATAGGAACTAAGGAAACTCCTAAGATGGTAAAGATATCTAAATACCTCCCCCCTAAAATGAAAAGAAAATATGCCGAGTTACTCAAGTAGTACAAGGATGTTTTTGCCTGATCTTATGATGAGTTAAGAACTTATGACACCACCGTAATTGATCACAAAATTCCCTTAAAGTAGGGCGTTAAACCTTTCAGGAAGAAGCTCAGACAAATAAATCCCATACTATTGTCTGTGATAGAAAAGGAAGTGAAAAATCTCCTAGATGCGAAATAAATCCCATTTCGAGTGGGTAGCCAATCTGGTTTTGTTCAGGAAGAAAAACGGTGAAATCGGACAGTGTGTAGATTTCGGAAATTTAAACAGATCATCTCTCAAAGATAATTATCCATTACCTAAAATCGATCACGTATTGGGAAAAGTGGTCAGAGCTAATAAAATGTCTATGATTGATGGATTTTCAGGTTATAATCAAATTACAGTCCATGAGGATGACAAAGAAAAAACCACATTCACTACCCCATGGGGTACCTTTATGTATGACAAAATGCCATTCGGTTTGATGAACACATGAGCCACTTTCTAACGAGCTATGGACATCACCTTTGCCGATGAAAGAGATAAGTTTGTTGTCATTTATCTTGATGATCTAACCATGTTTTCTAAATCTGACGCAGAGCACATGATACACCTCAAACAGACGTTTGAGAAATGTCGAAAATTTGGTTTGTCTCTGAATCCCAAGAAATCTCACTTTGCAATGCAGGAAGGTAAACTCTTGGGCCACATAATATCTCGAAATGGAATCAAAATTGACCCGAAAAGGGTTGAAGCTATAGATACTATCAATATTCCTAGGAACAAAAAGGAAATACAATCATTTTTAGGAAAAAATATTTTTTTAAGAAGATTCATCCCAAACTTTGCTGAAATTATAAAATTGATTACATATATGATAAAAAAGGACAGCGAGGTCAAATGGAAAACCGAAGCCAAAGCTTCATTTGAACACATCAAGACAGTTATAGGTGAAGCACCGGTGCTGGCCAACCCAAATTATGTGAAAGAATTCTTGATTTTCTCATTCGCCTCCGAACACACTATTGCAGCCGTGCTCTTACAAAAAAATGATGAAGGTTTCGAGCAACCAATAGCATTTTTTAGTAAAAGTCTCAGAGATGCTGAACTGAAATATGATATATTGGAAAAACAAGCATACACAATGGTAAAGGCCCTCAAATCTTTTAGGACTTATGTGCTCCATTATAAGGTAATCGCCTATGTACCAACCAATGCTATCAAGGACATATTAGTTCGGCCAAATAGTGATGGAAAAAGAGGCATATGGTTAGCCAAGATTCAAGAATTTGACCTAGAAGTAAAACCGACCAAATTGGTCAAAGGTGAGGGTTTGGCTAAATTACTAGCAGAATCAAATTTTCGAGAACTTGGGATAAATCATTTACAATCCTACGAAGAGCTTCTAGACATCGAAGAGTTTGATGACCAAGTACCTATGACTCAAATCCAAGAGAAATTCTCTTCTTCGGCTTGGTATAAAGACATAGTTTCCTACCTTCTCACTATGCAGTGCCTGAGCGGTATGACTCCTTCCAAAGCTAGAATGTTGAAGTTGCACGCAGTAAAATATTGTATCATGGAAAATCAACTATATTGGAAGGATCCTCTGGGTTTCTTACTAAGCTGTCTAGTAGAATCTGAAACAGAGAGGGTAATGAACAAATTCCACGAAGGAGTGTGTGGAGGGATTCATGCATGGAGATCAACGACATATAAAATCCTGAGAGATGGATAATACTGGCCGAAACTATTTACTGATGTGAATGCTAAAGTTAGATCTTGTAACCCCTGTCAACTATTTTCAGGCAAACAAAATATTCCCACACTACCTTTGGTCCCAGTCAAAACAGAAGCTCCGTTTCAGCAATGGGGTCTAGATGTCATCGGTGAAATACATCCACATTCATGTGCACAAGATAAGTGGATTTTGACCGCTACTGACTATTTCACCAAATGGGTAGAGGCTAGTCCGATGCAAAACACAACATATACAATGGTGATCGGTTTCTTGGAAGAAAACATTTTGTCAAGATTTGGCTATCCTTTGAAGATAGTTACTGATAATGCCCAAGCTTTGAAGTCCATGGCTTTGGTAAGTTTCTTTCAGAAGTACAACATTGAATTGGGCATTCCACAACCTATTATCCTCAGGGCAATGGGTTATCCAAATCTTCGAACAAGAGTCTAATCACCATAATTAAAAAAGATCTAACTGAAAATAAGAAAGCCTGGCATGTACATTTGAAATATGCTTTGTGGGCTAATCGAATAGGCACTAAGAGATCAATCAGAATGTCCCCTTTTCAAATGGTATACGTTACTGATGTTGTTCTCCCTATCAATCTTACTCTGTCGGTAATGAAACTCTGGAAAGATGCCAAGGAAGAGCCAAATCACGTCACCAGGAGAACAAATCAATTGATTGAAGTCCAACAAAATAGGGTTGAAGTAGATGAGAAGCTCCATAAATATCAAGATAACATGAAAGCCCTGTTTGAACAAAAAGCTAAAGATAGGGAATTCCTTCCCGGTGACCTGGTTTTAAAGTGGGATGCTAGGATGGAAGACTCAGGAAAACATGACAAATTCGACTATATCTGGTGTGGACCGTTCAAGATCACCGCTTCCGAAGGGAAGAATTCATTTTTATTGGAAAATCTGGATGGAAAAATCCTTATAGCCCCTGTCAATGGGCGTTACCTGAAGAATTTTATGCAATAAACGATTTCCAAACTCTCACTGTATATACCAGTTTGATTTATTTACTTTGATTCACGGTTTTTCATTTCTTTGGTAAGTTGCTACTTTCACTGTAAATACAGACACGTTTGTTGTTTTCAAAAAGGAAAATAGGAAAATCAAAAAACAGGTAATAGTTACTATTTCTTTTGAGAAGTATCTGAAAACTCTCATGTTTATTTTTATTGCAAGACACTTGCTGATGGTCGAGATATAAGAAATCAAGGCTCGCATTTCAAAACATGGAACCTCTCTCGAAACATGTGATAAACAAGTAGTTTACTTGGTTAAAAAATATAAGAGAAAATCTAAGGTATGAGCTTCTGCCCTACTAATCCAAGTAAATTTTCAAAGAAATATTACTAAGTATGACATAAGTCTCATATGTACAAATATTGTCACCTAATCTATAACTAGAGAAATTTAAAATGATGGTTTAATTATCAAGAGTTTTCCCTAGTAAAAAAAAAAAACAAAAAAAAAAACAATAAGAGGACCTTAAAGAAAAATTTGAGAATCAATTAACGAGTTTGCATAAGAGTGACCGTGCTCACAACAGAACATCTGAATCCTCTTCCTATTTATTTTCTCATCCTCATATTGTACTTTCCTATGATTCTTGATATCATCCCATGGTCTTCATAGACGAAAAAGGTCTCACCTTAATTTCAAAAACTCACAAAGAAGTCTTCAAAACGAGAATAGGCAAAAATTCTTAAGATTTCTCTAACTTTAACTGAAGAAAAGTATGTCTAGGGTAATATTAACTATCTTATCCTTTCTAACAGGTTTAAATTGATTATTTTCGCTCAAGGAAAGTCCCAGGAAAATAAAAACTCCTAGTGAGAACTTCCCTGTAGGTGAAGGTGTTTTGAAGGTCAGAGGAAGATTAGTCCAGAGTAATCAAAGTGAGTTGACAGACCTCCATTGCTAAATTATGTACAAATATCATCCCTGGTATATCATATACAATTTGATTTCCCCCAATTCATGTTTTAAAAGAAAAAATAAGACAGATGGTGAAAGGAAATTCATAAAATGATTGCCCCCATCTAGTCCAAAAAGAGATGATGAAAGGAAATTCATTAAATGATTGCCCTCATCTCAACATTTAAATTCAAAATTACTAATTGAAGTGGTGAATGAAAATTCAATGTGGGAATTAGATAACTTCACCGGGGTATTGAATAGGCTCGCTAGCAATGAAGCAATGTGTACGATATCTGCAAGGCAGTTATACATGAATTATAATGTGCTATGGTAACTAGTTCTCTTTTAGACTAGATCTACATTCTAAGTTAACACGAGACTCCTTGACTAAAAGCATTAAAATTTCTTTGCCTTGATGTGAACAAAATCGAACAGAGCCTGGTAGAGCGGTTAAGGTTGTTTTGATTATCTTAAGCAAATCTAAAGTCAATTTTAAGAAAGGGAAGCCATTGATAAACCTAAGCTCGAAATCGGTGAATGGTTATGTTTTCAAAGTTTTCAGAGATATAGGTGAAGCCCAAAGTCCTTCTGTGTGTCCTTTTCAGAATGTGTTTCACAAAAATGCAATAATGACTCCATTTACCCAATAAAGGCACTTGGTCTACTGTTCTTCGACGTCTCGCAGGGAGACACGATCCCTAGATGGTGCCTATGTCAGAACACATATATTTTTATAGATTTAATATTTTAAATAGATTTTGTTTTCATTTAAATAAAAACAACGTGCGCTTGAGTCTCATAGTTAATGAAGTCTCACATCTAATCGAACGATCTAAACTCTTAAAGGTGATGGAGCCACCTACTCATTAAGGAATTAAATCACTAAAGGGTGCTTTTGAAACGTTGGGTTTCAGGGTTTTTCTATGCATGACAATTCAACATGTAGTATTTCCAAATTCCGAACATCCGAAATCACAAAATTGTCTTAAGTGTTAAACCAGGTTAATTTAGGGTTAATAACAATTAACGATTAATAAAATTATAGCGATTTCGCGTTTTGGGGATCCTAACAACGATTATCAATATCCCGAGACCTGAAAACCCGAAATCTTTGAGGTTAATCATGATTAATTAAAAGGGTTAAACACAATTAAACTTAATTAATCACATCACGATTTCACATTTCACAAGTTATAGCTCAAGCTGTTATAAGATCTCACGAGAGCCAAAATGCTGAAATTTACTTAATGATAAATATGGTTAACTGATGCTTTAACAAATATTATCTCTTAATTAATCCATCGCTTAATGATGACTTAGATAGATTCAAATTTCATACGTGCTTTTCCCGAGCATGAACCACCGAAAATAAATGCCATTAATAATGCCTTTACGACAATTATTCCAAATAAGATTTTGAGCCACCACTTGAATCTGATTCATTAAAGAAAGTAAATCCTCCGTCAGTAAAGGTATTGGTTGATCGATATGATTAAAGGGAAAGGGATGTGAATTCGAATTTCATTATGCATTTTACTGAGCAGTAAGTTTTTCTAGCTGAAGGATTTTTACGCATTTCCTGTGGCAGATAACAGAGTTCAAAGGCTTGATACCATGGCTCCACGGAAAGCACCTAAAGCGATCAGTGAAAGTTTGAGCCAGAACGTAGATTTTCTCTCTGAGACCTCGCCCAGAAGCATAGACACTGTTAAATCCTAGACGCACATATCAAATATTCTACAGTATGAACTGGTAAATTTCCTGGACGATTCAAGTGACAATGAGAAGGAGGACCTACCTACCTAATAAAAAATCGTCGCCCTGTTAGAGTTACATAAGATAGCGGCGAGGCCCATGCTCTTGCCTTACAATGATATGATATGTTGGGCACTGGAGCATGTGGACCTCCCAACCAGAACCATCTTCAATCCACAAAAGATTGCAATTGGGTCTTTCCGACCTGAACATCTACAAGTGATGTACAAATTGTCTCCTTAACCAAATTTCATTTACAACGCCAGTTTCTTGGCCAACTTTAACAAGAAAGAATGTGAAAAATATGCAAAAAACCTTCCCGATTTAATTAAGGACTGGTATTCCCACCCTGATAAATTCAGAGCTGATTCCCAATGCATATATACAGTTGCCGCACTATAACCTCACATAATGTATATAGCCATGATGATGTGTAGACGGGAAGGAAAACACGACACATTTCCATTTATCGTGGGTACCTATGATACACACAGTAGAAGAAGGGTATTCTTTCGACTGGGCCAAGATATTTTCAGATAACTTGGTTAAAGAGATTACAGAGGATCGATCACTAAAAGTCAAAGGGCAACCGACGCCGTTTTTCATGTCAACTTATATTATGGATGTCATCTATTTCATGATGCCTTTTCCTTTGATGGGATGGAGCTGTACTCCAAATAATGTTGAACCCATACATATTTATCATTCGAAGCTTTGGGAGGACAAGTCAAAATATTTCTTTTATGAAATCTGCAACTGGGTGGTGGTGTCGATGCACACCACTATATATGGCTCCCCACCCCCCAGAGTTTCTAACAAAGTTGTGACTAATTTGGGTAGAATAGCAGATTGACACATTGAGGAACATTTATCATATATTAGGGTTTTTGGCTGTTCGGTCCCTCCACATGCTCTACCTCAATTTTTACCAGATCGACTGGTGTGCCATGAAGTAGCACATCAAACTTTGCTTGGAGGGATTAGTAAGGAACTGAAATTAGTACAGAAAAAGGTATCACCATCTTTTCCCTTACATATTGGTACATTTTCTCTACTAGATTTTGGCCATTCAAAAGTGGAAGACGCGACCCTCGGAGAAATCAAGCTGGTCGATATTGAGTTCAAGAGAGACGATCCACAGAAGATCGTAAGCAACCACATGGCCAGTTGTAATTTGAATCGATATGAACATGAAGATTCCCCTCAGGAATAAATGTTCAGAGGATCGAGGTCCTATCAACAGGTCCCGAGTAGAGTTCGAGCTCTGTCGCCAGATAAAATAGCTGAATTTTATAATTTCTAGAAACATCGAAGGAATAGTCTCCCCAAAGTATTACAAGGAGAAATCCCAATGCCTCCAGAAACCCAAGGAAGCTTGGAAAAGACTGAGGTGTTGGCATAGAGAGGAGACAACACAGAGACAAATGTATAAGGTGATCAAGCCAAAGATCAAGCCAAGGATCAAGCAGAGACATTGACAAAGAAGGGAGAAGAAGGGCCACTGTTTACACCAGATAAATCAACTACAAACACGATCGAGAAATAGTCGTCCATCGAAATTAGCAGCCCCATCCAGTTTATCACACCATTACAATTGACCAGAGGGAACCAAAATACAAAGGTAGTATTCATAGAGGACCTCACACCCATTTCGGTCGAAGAGTTGCCTCCTTCCAATTTCTTTTTCAGCAAGAAAAGGAAGGTTGTGGGGAATAAAGAAATACACCAAAAGGAAGGTTTAGCTATCAAAAGGCACAGGGTGCTAATTGATGGAGAGGCCTTGGAAGAGGTAGACTTTGCTGAAGAAGTAGCAGGTTCATTGGGGGCTTTTGCAACAACCAACCAGTTTTCACTTGGAAATTTAAAAGAATGACTGAAGCAGAAAGATATGCAAATAAGCCAATTGCAGAATCAAATGAAGAATGTAGAAAGGAATGTCAGGAGTGAGATCAACAAAGGTTTTGAGCAGATGAGAGCCAATGATAGACAGGAAATGCAACAACTCAAATCGAGTCTCAAGGACATGCACAAAGAGGTACAGGTGAGTAGAGGACAATCCATTTAGCAAAGTGAATTAGTGAAGCAACTACAGGACAAGGTAAGCGTGAATGAGAATATGGTTATAAATATAACTATTTTCCAAGCTCAAGCATTGGAAGTATGTAAGAAACTGGAATCAACGCACCAAATACTTTTTGATAAGGTGAAAGCTATCCAAAATCATTTTCAGGTGGTCAATCAATCCTTGGACGACATTGGTTTTAGTGAGAAAGAGGCTATTGCTGCTTGGACCACTTTCCAAGAAGCAGTTGTGTCATCGGTTAAAGAAGGAGTATTTGGGGTTTCAGGGTTGTTTGTTTCAGAGTAAGTCAGAGGTTACATAATACTGAAGACATGGGAAGCTAACATGGCCGAAAGTAAGAAAATGGCTAACGAAGTCAAGAAGGCTTGTGAAGAAGATTTCCATTCCCTAAATACATAGTAATTAGGATTTGGAAAAGATGATCACTCTGGAGTGCTGGGACAATTTGACATAGCAAAGCATCAACTTAACATCAGGACAAACTTGGAAATAGCTCAGGCCAAAATCTCGCTTTTAAAACGAATTGATATTACTAAGATAGATAGGTGGCTAGTGAGGCCCAATATGCATCTACAATCAATAATTTTAGAAGACAGAAGAATAGAAGATAGATTACCTCAATTAGCAAAAGGAATTATATATTTTTGAGGCAAATGATTTAACAAAACCTCCAGGCTGGTGGCACAATTTGCAGGCAGATGCGTTAAATGTATAGAGCAAGGAAAGGGCAGCACCTCTGGAAAACAATGAGGTATCCAATGCACATCATCTGTACAGATCATGATTAGAAGATCAGATGTCTTCTGAGCTAGAGAATAGGGAGAGAAAACGTCTCTTCTAGTGAGACGAAGAGACAAAAAAGATGCAAGTGAAGCGTTTCGTATTTTACATTTTGTAATTTTTACTATTTTAGAAATAAGGGGAATTCCAACCGTTTAAGGTTGAGAACCTTTTGTATAAATATAACTTTCTAAGGTTAATCACAGGCTACTTCTTGTCGTATTGTAACTGAGAAAACTCATCCTTTGTGAGTATTAATACAAGTGCAGATAGGGATTCCAAATTTTGTGTTGTTTGGGTTATGTGCTCTCTTTTTATTACACATCTCTAATTTTCTTTATGTTACTCCTTGATAAGTGAATTATTGCAACTTAGTACAACATCTACTGCGATTACATTTCATTTAGTTATCTTATAGTAGACAATTTTTCCTCTGTATTTGCTATTAGAAAATACAAGACTTGCAAGCTACTTGGATCACTACATCATATATCCTTTCAGGGGTGCATTCCACTCTTTCTTCTACTATAAACAAAGTAATATTATTCTATCATTGATGCCTTAATTTGTTTAATAGTTTTGTAATTTTCTCCTTCATCATCCTTTTTGATAAATTGACTCAGACGATGATATACAACCTCTGTTCTGTTCAACTATTAATTTCATTTGAGGACTTAATTCTTACATATTTAATAGAAAGAAAAAGCATTCTTAAAACAAATCTTTACTTATTTCCTGATGCCTGACATTATTCTTTGAGCCTTAAGTTTAATCTTAGGAACAACACCCTCAAATTGCTTCAAACATTGAAACTCCCTTAAATAATGTCTCCACTCAAGGGGAATCTATTGCACTTACATTTCCTACTCCATCCTTAACTCCTTTTCCATCAAGAATTGAAATACATGGTTTAGAGGTAGTTAATGTTGAAGATCTGACACATATTGAGCCAAAATAAACGCCTTCAATAAGTAAAGGAAAACTATTGTGCAGAGAGAGATTCAAAAGAAAGGAGGTGTAATCACAAAAAAGGCAAAAAATGATATTTGATGGTCATGGACAGAGTGACCTTGAATTTGCAAAACATGTAGCAAATTCTCCAGAAGCATTTGCAACATCAAATTTATGGTTGGTAGACAATGTAAGAGAGAAAATGACCAGGAGAATGTTTTAATTGAGCTAGAAGAGAAATTAAGAACAAGTATCCAAGATCAACAAATGTTGAAGAATACTCTTTCCTAGAAAGATGCATTAATACTCCATTTAAAATCCCAAGTGAAAAAGGTTGAAAATGAAATTGTTGATATTTCTTCTTTTAAGAAACAAGCCCTTGAAGTTAATGATGGATTACAGTTAGCCTAAGACAATTTCTGTGAAATCTTGGAGATTATTCAAAGATAATATCTTATCTTCAATGATTCATTACAAATGATTGCTAATAAATAAAAAGAGTTAGTCAATACAAGATCCAAGTTTCAAGAATTGATGATGTGGAATCAAAGTTTAAATGTACCAGGAATTGCTCAGTTTTCAGAGCTTGAACAACTAAAGGGTGAAATGGCAATAAAGACTTGGGAAAATAATCTTGAAGAGAGTAAAAGATTGGCTTAAGAAACCAAAGTAGACTGTTTAAATACTCTATTAGCTGTGGATGTAGAAATGGATGATATTGACATCGATGATGTTCATTAAATTATTGGAACTCTCAATGTTAAGTAAAAAAGAGAAAAATTAAAGAAAAAAAGGGAAACAGATAAAGATGTCATCCAACAGACGAATCAAGTCAACTGGCATATTTTAAACCATTTCCTGGTTAAATAGAGTTTATAGTTTCAAAGTACCCATCAAATTGCAGTCAGAGTACAAAATAATTTACTATTGGTACATAAAAAGGCTTTTAACTTTGAATTAAATGTTAATACAAAGCCCCCTAAGTTCGTAGTTGCATTATTAAATATGCATAATCAATACAAAGATCAACATAAAGCAATTGCGTCTACGAGCGAATAAAGAAAGGATAAGCCTTAAATCAACTGACAAGGATGATGCTTCTAGAAGCATGGAAGATGTTGAAATATTGTATTTTGTAATATTCAATTTTATGTTAATTAAGCATTTAGAGGATTTTCTTCTATTTTAGGCTCTAGGAAGGTGGAGTCTAACTAATTTTGGTTATGAAGGAATTGCATAAATATATACATTTGAGATATGAAGAGGGTTTTTTTATCGCCCGATGTAAAGAAATACTTTTTAATAGAAATTGCTACAGAAATGCATAGATTCTACTTCTCATTTCTCTGAGTAATGTGTTTTATATGTGTTACTACTTTCATTATCATTATTCATTCTATGGTGTTTAAGAACTGAATGACCGCAATTTAGTAATACATCTACTGCAATTTACTTATTAGACATCTATTCAAGTATATATTTTCCTCTGTTTTGTTGTGAGTAGAACAAGACTTGTATTTGTGTATTTGCTCTTATTTTATTCCATATTCTAGACACACATTCCATATCTCTTCTATTGAAAATAAAGTAATATTGATCAGAATTGGATACCTTGCTTTGTTTGTCAATTTTGTTTACTCTTATTCTTCTTTCATCTCTTGATTATTGAATAACGCTCAAGGAAAGAGACACTGCCTCTGTGTTTTCAAATTATAAAAGTATTGAAGTTTCATTCTAAACTGAAGGTAGAAAGGAAATTAAAAATAAAACATCATTATCTTGGATGCTTGACATTGTTCTTTGAGCCTGGAACAAATCTCAGGAACAACATATTTTATGGCGTCGTTGCCGGGGAACGAAGAAACAAAGTTATTTTTCCCTGGGAGTACAACAAAGATGAGTTTTGGTTGTTGAAGGTGAACGCGAATCAGGCATATGTTTAAGATCATTTTGACTATCACTTGACGACTCCATTATTGTGAAGACAACATCCAAGAAAAGGAATACTAAACTGAATCCAGATAGGAAGCAGATCGCACCTGTCTCAGATCCTGAAAAATTGCTCAAATCTAAAGGTTATCTAAAACAAACTTCTACGTCAGCAAGTAAGGTTTTTCAACCCAAAGTTTCTCAAATTAAGGTTAAGATCTCTACGAAAGAAATAAGTGTAGTTTATTTAAAAGAAACACCTCAAATTAAATCTTCTTCCATGAAGGCTTCAACTAGTGCTTAAGAAGTTAAGTAAGAAAATCTAGAGATTGAGATACCCGAGGTTAAATTATATGATTTAAAATGTTCAAATTTTCAAAATAAACCTTTTTCTTGCACTGGAGTTTATGATTTTGAGATTAAGGAAGAATCCTTAGTGCCTAACATTGTTTACCCTTGACGTATCCTCATTCCTCCTGAAGTAATGGTTTCTATCCCTAAAAATCTAGAAGATTATCCTTTATCTTTTGGTTCTCCACATATTATTTCTCCCATATACTTCCCAAATAGATCTGAAGCACCAAGTACTCGCTCTCAACTTTCTTTTGAATATGATTATTCATCTATATCGAGAGATCCATCACCTTTTGATGATCTTCCAGGTCTTCATTAGTATCTCCCCATAGCTATTAAAGACTTAGTACAACAATCATTCAAAATCTTTGACAATCTTCATTACATTCCTAGCATCCCATCTCCAAAATCCACAATGGCCGGTGCAGGAGGTGGAGGCAGTGGAAAAGTAAATCCACCACCGCCTCCTTCAAGAATTTTTGCCAAAGTAGCCGCTAGATATGTTCCTTTAGCCCTTCCTGCAAATTTACATGATTTACCTGACAATTATATGAAAAGTTTGCCTAAATTTACTGGAGCAGGGGACTTAATAGCTACCGAGCATATGCAATTCTTTGATCAATTTGTTGATATACTTGACATTGAATATGGAGATGTTTACATGAGATTCTTTGTACAAACTTTCGAGGGCCAAGTCAAAATCTGGTTTAGGGGACTTCAAATTCTATAACAACTTATGATGAATTAGAAACTACTTTCTTAAGACAGCGGGGTAAGAAGAAAAATCACCTTTATTATGTGACTAAATTTGGAGAATTAAGAAAGAATGCTTCTGAAACTGTTTCTAAATTCATTAAAATATTTAACAACCTTTACAGTAAGATCCCAACCGAAGTTAAACCATCTCAACCAGATGCAAAAGTAACTTTTGCAAGGGTGTTTGATTATGATTTTGCATTACTTTTGAGAGAGAGAAGAGATACAACATTAGCTGGGATGCAGGATGATGGATTGAAATTGAATCTAATATGATGGCATCAGGAAAATTAAAAACTAAGTTTGAAATTGGAATTAGAGAGCCAAGGAAATTTAAAGAACAAGGGGGACCTTCAGGTTCAGGGAGGAGTGCACAAGACGATAAAATAGACGAAATGGCTAAGTTAATTAAGGATTTTTCAAACAATTTATTCAAGATGGAGATGGAGAAAGCCAAACTTGACCCTTACGTTATAAATCTAATTCAATTCAAGAGAAACATTCATACAAATATTCAATTTCAATAGAGACTACTTAAGAACAAGGATAAGAAAATTTAGGCTCCTTTCAAAACTGAAAATTTAATACAAGGAGATGAAGAACAAGAATACAAAGAATTGATGAGGGAATGAATTTACTCAATGATGATGATAGTGAGACTCATTTAACCCAACAAGATTATGAACTATCTTTAGGTTTTGGAAAACTATTTGATGAGGAAAATATTAATAATTTTGATGAACCTACCTCTCAGTATAAAATTCTTATTGATTCAATATTGGCTGAATTACAAGATAAGTACGATTTGAGGCCAAGAGATAAAACTGCTGTTGAAAATCAACCAAAAAAGTTTTTACTGCGAAGAAAGGAAATGAAGTTGTAGTCTCAAACCATCAACTGAAACATCAACAGTTCAAACGAAACAAGTTGAAGCAAAGGCAACACAAACTAAAACACTAGAAAATAAAGAAGCAGAAGTGCAGACTAAAGAACCAGAAAAACCAGTTAGCACTTTAATATAGAAAATAAACTGAATAAAATTAAAATTCCAGTACCTTTGATAAAACTCACAAAGAATCTGTCATATAAGAAGTAAATTTCAAAAGTCATAAATCTTTCGGAGTCAGAAAGTCAAACTGATGTTATTAATCTTCAAGATGAGTGTCTGACAATCATGTTTGGGCCTCATATTGAAAATGATAAATATTTTGTGGCTCCATTTTATATTACAGTTACTGTACATGATAATTTAGTGCACAATTGTATGCTAGACTCAGGTGCTTCACATAATATGATGACAAAGGCTATAATGGATAAATTGGGCTTGCAAATGTTAAGAACCAAATATCAAGATAACATAGAAAAACCTCAGAATAAGTACTCGACACCTTGAAAAAGAGAGAATTTAAGGTAATGAGCCTCTTCAAGGGGGCAACCTCCTTATACACCACATAAATTTCCAAATACAAGATGATTCCAAATGAAAATGTCTCCTTCGTATATATAGGAGACCAAGAGGTACAATTACAACTAATGGACCCAAGCCGACATAAATAAAATAACATTACTAATGTAATATGCCCCAATTAAGGGTAATGTGCCAATATTTAGGGATTAAAATGCCCCTCCCTTTTAGCAAGTGTTGTCCGCAACGCTTGAGTAATTATGGATGCTTTTGTATAAAAGACTCATCTTCCCAAGTGGAATCTTCATCAGGTAGTTTCCTCCACTTAATGAGATACTCTGAAATGGATCTATTCCTCAGCTGGTGAATTCTTGTGTCAGTGATAGCTTTAGGCTCCAATATGATTTTTCCTTCCTCGTCATGTTCTGGCAATATAGTTTGAACTGGGATCTTGTCACCTATAACCTTCTTTAAGCATGAAACATGGAGAATTGGGTGTAGTCATGAACATGCAGGAAACTCCAATTGTATTCCATAGTACCAATCTTTTGCAACACCTTAGTATTTTGGTGATAATTTATTATCCTTATTGACTTGCTTGAGGGAAATCTGTTTGTATGATTGTAGTCTTAAAAGTACCCAATCACCTACTTCAAAACTTCTTTCACTATGATGCTGATCTGCCTGTTGTTTCATGTGATTCTGTGCCATGGTTAGTTTGTCCTTTAAGATTTGGAGAACTTGTTGTTGATGTTCGATGTGATCTTCCACTGCTTGAACCTTATTTTTTTCTTTTAGAGAAGAAGTGATGGAAGGAGGGTGGTATCCATAGAGTTCCATAAATGGTGTCATTTTTGTTGTAGTATGAAAAAAGTGTTATACCACCATTCTGTCAAGGGTAACCATTTAAACCATTGTGTTTGTTTATCAGAGACAAAGCAACGAAGGTATCCTTCCAAACATTTGTTCACTATCTCAGTTTGTCCATCAGATTGAGGATGATAGGATGAAATATGAGCCAATTGAGTACTCAAACAAGAAAACAATTTTGTCCAAAAATGTCCAGTGAAGATGGGATCTCTGTCACTTACAATAATCTTTGGGCTTCCATGTAGCTTTTGAACTATCTCCATAAATGCAGTGACAACTGTACTGGCTTTGAAGGGATGAGAGAGTGCACAAAAGTGTGCGTACTTGGTCAGTCTATCAACAATCACCATGATGACACTCTTTCCTTTATACTTCGGTAACCTTGTAATCAAATCCATGGAAACCTCCTCCCAACACCGACTTGGGATGGCTAATGGTTGTAAAAGACCTGGGGTATTAATTGTTTCCACCTTATTTTGTTGGCAAACTAAACATTCTACCTCAAACCTTTGAACATCAGTTTTAAGGCCATCCTAAAAAAATTCCTTCTTGACCCTATGGTAGGTTTTCAAAAATCCCGAGTGCCCTCCTATTGGAGAGGTGTGTAATTCTAATAGTACCTTTTGTTTGAGTTGGGAGTTCTTACATAAATATAAGCTATCTTTGTACCACAATGAATCATTTTTCCATGTAAATGTATCTGATGCATGAGAATCTTGCAACAATCTTTGAATGAGAGTCCACACGTTTTCGTCATTCTTCCATTCATCCCTTACTTCTATTATCCAATCGGGTTGGATGATCGAGATAACACAGAGAAAGGCCTCAACATCTTCATCCTTTCTTGAGAGTGCATCTGCCACAACATTTT
>ML854752.1:0-24737 GCA_009831015.1 Picea engelmannii | reverse complement strand
ATTTTTTTGGGGCGCTTTACGGTGTTCAGCTCCTGCACCCACGAGTCAACATGCAGTTGTGTTGTTTTCCCTATCTGTCGAGGCCGATATCTATTATTCTGTGAGATTTTGCTGATACTTCAGTGCTGCCATGAAAGAAAATAGTTGCATGCAAAATTGTTCAAGGATTACATGTGAAATTGCAATATCCGTTATTTGTTTGTTGGAATAAAGCATATGCAAGCTACATTTATAAACCATGTATGGTCAGATGTGTCGATATGAGATTACATGTTCTTTCTCCTCTACATAGAGTGGTGTGCACACAATACAATTTGTGTTGTGCTTGAGATATGATATGTGCAACAAAGATTCTGCAAGTTTATATTTGGATGTATGGAAGCATATCTGGGTAGTTTGCCACGGAAAACCGAAAAATTGTATCATGGGCACAACAGTCTGTGTAGAGGATAAAGAACACATATTTCCATCGGTGGAAGCATATCTGAATAAATTTCCATGGAAAATGAAAAATCGTTTAGCTACGACCATGCAATTGCGTGATATTTTGTGCCTTGTAATATATTTTAGGCATGGAAAAAAATTTTACGCGTTTACAACCATGCATAGAGAAGCGCAAAGGTTCATGTTTCTGCCTATCTTCTAGATTGTTCATTGAGTCTATTTTACTATATGTACATATTGCTTGTTCTTCGATGAATACCAGCTTCCATTGATGTTCATTGTATTTTGTGCATTCCCACATTCAACCAAACATAATAGCTGGGGAAAACGAGGAAGTCTTCACTGCATTGGTTGAAGAGGATATAGAAAGGTGCATGCTTGTATTGTTATTTCATATTGTGTTGTTTTGTATTTCATTTATGGTATGTATATGTGTTCAACTAGTTTATTATATGTACATGTTGTGTGCCTTCCTACATGGTAAGTTATCTTCGTTACATGCCTTCCTGCATACTAACCTGCTTCATTTCTGTTGTGTTCTCACTGCATTGCTACATTTAAACAAACAAGATAGTTGGAGATGATGATGGGATCTTTCACGGGTAAAAAACCCTCTTTCTCTTTATTTTACATGTCTGTCTTCATTATAAGTTATCTTCAATACATGCCTTCCTACATACTAAGCTAGTTCATGTCCGTTGTGTTTTCACTGCATTGCTGCATTTAAACAAACAAAATGGATGGACAAGACGATGGAATATTTGGCGGGTAAATAGGCCTACTTCTCTTTCCTTTAGATGTCTGTCTTCATACTAATTTGGCTTCATGTCCATTGCATATTCGACGTTGCTGCCTAGGAAAAAACAAGTTGCTTGGACATGGATTTGATTTTTTCTGTGCAACAACAGAGTGTTATGTGGTACAATATTCTAAAATGTATACCAAGTGTGATGGTAAATTAAATATACAAACTGGGTGGGGGCATATAATATTAGACTTGAAAATGATGACTTGCTAGTAATGGGCCTTTCTGCCCTCCCTATTTCTACTTTTTCCATTTTCTATTATCCCTTTTGTTTTTTAATTCATCTTCTTAGTGTGATGTTCATCTGCACATGCTTGCATCAGAAAAAGTTGGACTAGTGACATGGCCATGAGCAGTGAGTCATCCCAGACATCAACAGACTGACAAGGCCAAAGGTAAAGAGGCATACGCTCTACTCTTACTATGTTTACTAAACAAGTATCCTCGGGTATATATTCATCTATGGCATGGTGGATATGCTAATGTCATTTGAAATACATGGTTTGCAGTTCGCAAGAAGTAGATCCATTATGCGTGCTGGCATGACAGACAAGGAGGCCATGATGACAGTGACACTGACTGTTCCTCCATGACTTGTCTAGAAACATGGAGAAAAGATATTTCCGTGTAATCGGATATCTATTACAAATTTTAATATATTGCCCAAAACAATATATGACTGTGGTGATTGCGATCGGATTATTTCTCTCAACGAAACAAGCATTGTGGAAAAAATTCCCACTGTTTGTTCATAATATCATTTCGTCCCGGACTCGACTATCAACCAACTTGCACAGAGCACTAATATTTACCCTATCGGAACGATTGGGGCACCTGTCACACTGGCAAGAAAACTTGGCTCACAACACGTTCTCCATATAAATGATGGAGAGTCGGACAGGGACAAGGCAATGGTACCACTTTTCATATTTATTTTTGTCCTTTACTTTCGCATGTGCATGTATCTCGGATAACTTACACAAATATTGCATTGTTCCATGTTGTAGCTACAATTGTTTGATACGTATTCAGATTTGTTTTTGTCAATGGAACAACAATTGCATAAAGGGAAGATTCCACTTATGTTGTTAAAAAATATAACAAAGAAGAGGGATGTTAGAGAAAGGATCTTTCAGACAACCCAGACAATGTTTGTAACAGAGTGGCAAATATATATAGTAGAGGATCTGAAGAAACTAGCTAGCTCTACAAGTGTTGTGCATATACATCCACAAAATCATCCTCACTTTGCTTATAGAAATAGCCTTCAACAAATTTCTACGGCCTGTTTAATTTTTTTATTATTTTTTTGAAGGGGAAGGGTGTATAGTTGTGTATTATATTGTTCAATGTATTAATTCCTATGCTCGCGTTCCCAGGTTGAAGGTGTTTTAGTTGCAGCCAATGTGTACTCGACCCCCTTTGAACCTATATGTACAAAATGCAACTCCCCTGCTTCTGCCTCCGCTTTGATAAGTGATGATACGATTGATTGTCTGCGATGCAATGAAAAATGTCCATATATATATGGACATTGCATCAATACTGTTATCCAAACCGTGGGAAACACAACCGTGCATTGCACAGTTAGGCAGCTTCTGTTACAAAATGTGCTTCCTAAGTTGGCAGAGTTGTTGTATGAAATGCATCTACAGAAAAAGGCAAGCAATGTCTACATGCTGCGGGAGCTTCAAATACATAGCAAATTCACCTTAAATGAGGACAATGGAATTTTTCATATCGGCTGAATAAGGGGAAATATATATATATATCAAACTTTGGCAGGAAATGAAAATACCTCATGTGTCTCTGTAATATTTGTTCAACATCCAGATGAATGTTCGTCGGACTTGGCTAGTTGGGATTGCATGCGCATAATATTAGCATGGTAGAAAACCCCATATATCACATGCCCCGGTTATTTTCTAATGGGAACATATATCATATGCAAGAGAAAACAAATACAACGATGTCTTTTCTTTGAATATCAAATTGTTTGGTGCAAAGGTCGATGAGTTCTGCTATATGGAACCTTCTGGGAGCTTGCTTGCAGCCTATTTGAAGTTTAGTTGGTTCTTGGTTATGTTCTTTGTCTGTCAATTTGTATATCGTGGAACTCGAACTATTCTTTAGAGGACACAAAACAATATAATTGAATTTTTTAGCCAGCTGGCCCGCAAATTCGCCTAATAATTTCTATGGCGTTGTGATGCAAATGTAGTATGTGGCTTGTTTTAGCATATTTCCTTGATCGATGAACTTGGTCAAATTATTGTCCTGGAATAATTCGAAATCAACGAATATATAGTGTGTGAAGTGCAATTGTGCTATCATATCAACAAGAGGCCCTTAAAATTCAAATTGGTTGTTGTTTTGGCATTTTTTCTTACTCGATGAACTTGGTAAAATTAATGTCCTGGAATAATTTGAAATCAACGAATCTATACTGTGCGGAGTGAAATTGTGCTATCATATGAACAAGAGGCCCTTAAAATTCAAATTGGTCCTTGTTATGCTTGCGGTGTTGGAATCTTAAAAAAACTTTCTTTTGTTTCCTTCACTTTTTAAAAAAATAAACGATTTAACATCCTTTAATAATTTAATGTAATTCACTCGTACAATATCAATATTTAATATTAATAGTTTAGTATTTGAAAATAATGTTTTTAGATAAAGTTAGATAGGATGACCATCCCTAAACAATTGCAATCTTGAACCCGCCAGTCGTGGAGTCCTATCGATTTGTATGTCGCGAAACACCGAGTGTTGTTTAGAGGACACCGAATAATAAAAATGCAATGTTGAGCCAAGCAGACCACTTGTCAATTTGTATATCGTGGAAGTCTGGGTGCTATTTGTAGGACACAGAACAATAGAGGCTCAATTTTCAGCCCGCTAGGCCGAGAACCTACGATCCAAAAAGTGCCTAAGTATGGAATGAGGAATCCTCATATTAGACTTTATAAAAGTACATGTTTACTATGTATTGCTTGTTTGTCGGAAAATTTTTATATCACTCGCCCGACCAGATTGTACAAACTTTCTCGTCTAATTAAATTCTGCAATATCGATATTTAATATTAATAATTTAGTATTGAAAATAATGTTTTTAGATATGTTAGATAGTTGATAGGGATTACCATCCATAAACAATGACAATCTTGAACCCACCAGACCTCAAGTCGATCTGCCAATCTGTATATCGCAGAACTCTGAGTGCTATTTGGAGGACATGGAACAATGAAAGTGCAATGTTGAGCCAGCCAGCCCGCAGGTCTTCTTGTCAATTTGTATATCATAGAATTGTGGATGTTATTTGTAGAGAACGAAATAATAGAGGCCAAATTTTCAACCCGCCAGCCCAAGAGCACCCGATCCAAAAAAGTGGCTAAATATGGAATTAATACAGAATCGGTATGGGACAATAAAAGTGCAATGTTGAGCCAAGCAGCTCGCAAGTCTGCATTTGTATATCGCGGAAGTCTGGGTGCTATTTGTAGGTGAAGGAACAATAGAGGATCAATTTTCAACCCGCCAGGATGAGAACCCGTGATCCAAAAAGTGCCTAAGTATGGAATGAGGGATCCACATATGGTCTATAAAATATCATGTCCATACTTTATAAAGGTACATGTTTACTATGTATTGCTCGTTTGTTGGAAAACGTTTATATCTCTCGCCCGACCATATTGTACAAACTTTCCCATCTAATTAAATTCTGCAATATCAATATTTAATATTAATAATTTAGTATTGAAAATAATGTTTTTAGATGTGTTAGATAGTTGATAGGGATTGCCATCCGTAAACAATGGCAAACTTGAAACTGCCAGCCCTCGAGTCCATCTGTCAATATGTATATCACAGAAATCCAAGTGCTATTTGGAGGAAATAGAACAATGAAAGTGAAATGTTGAGTGAGCCAACCCGCAGGTCCTCTTGTCAATTTGTATATCACGGAATTGTGGGTGTTATTTGTAGAGTGCGGAACAATAGAGGCCCAATTTTCAACCCCCCATCCTGAGATCCCCTGATCCAAAAAAGTGGCTAAACATGGAATTAATACAGAATCGCTACAGGACAATAGAAGTGCAATGTTGAGCCAACTAGCCCACAAGTCCGCCTGTCAAATTGTATATCGCGGAAATCTGGGTGCTATTTGTAGGACACGAAAAGATATAGGCTCAATTTTCAGCCTGCTAGGCCGAGAACCCACGATCCAAAAAGTGCCTAAGTATGGAATGAGGGATCCACATATTCTCTATAAAATCTCATGTCCATACTTTATAAAAGTACATGTTTACTATGTATTTCCTGTTTGCTGGAAAACATTTATATCACTCGCCCAACCAGATTGTACAAAATTTCTTGTCTAATTAAATTCTGGAATATCAATATTTAATATTAATAATTTAGTATTGAAAATAATGTTTTTAGATATGTTAGATAGTTGATAGGGATTTCCATCCGTAAACAATGGAAAACTTGAACCCCCTAGCCCTCGAGTCCACCTGTCAATCTGTATATCGTAGAAATCTGAGTGTTATTTGGAGGACACAGAACAATGAAAGTGCAATGTTGAGCCAGCCAACTCCCAGGTCCGCTTGTGAATTTGTATGTCGCGGAATTGTGGGTGCTATTTGTAGAGCGCGGAACAATAGAGGCCCAATTTTCAGCCCACCAGCTCGAGAGCCCCTAATCCAAAAAAGTGGCTAAATATGGAATGGCAGATCCGTACATGCTCTATAAATATTTCATGTCCATAGTTTATAAGAGTACATACTTAGTATGTATTACTTGTTTTTTCGGAAAACTTGTAGGTGCGGAAGTTGGCAGATTCATGACTTCAGATTTCACTTACTTTTATATCACCATCTCAACTGACCACTTCCCCGTTTGATATTTTAATAAACGAATATAAACTGGCCCAAGTCCAATTGTGCTATGACATGAATACGAGGCCCTTAAAATTCAAATAGCTGGCAAGTCTGCTTGTCAATTTGTATATCACGAAAATGTAGGTGCTATTTGTAGGACACGAAACAACAGAGGGCCAATTTTGAACCCGACAGCCCGAGAACCTATCATCCAAATAGTGGCTAAGTATGGAATGAGGGATCCGTACATGATTTATAAAATCTCATGTCCATAGTTTTTAGAAGTAAATATTTACTATGTACTACTCGTTTCCTCCGAATCCTATTTAGTAGACACAGAACAATAGAATTGCAATGTTGAGCGACCCAGTCTGCAACTTCGGATGTCAATTTGTATATCGCGGGAATCTGGGTGCTTTTTGTAGGATATGTAGCAATAGAGGCCCAACTTTGAGCCCGCCAGACTGAGAACCCACAATCGTAAAAATGGCCAAGTATGAAATGTGGGATCCATACAAACTTTATAAGAACCTCGTGTCCATACCTTGTAAGAGTTCATACTTAGTATGTGTTAGTCGGTTTTCGGAAAACTTCTACCTATGGAAGTTGGTGGATTCATGACTTGAGGTTTCAATTACTTTTAGATCACCAGCCCAACCGATCGCTTCTCTGTTTGATATTGTAAGAAACAAATGTAAACTGGCCCAAGCCCAATTGTGCTATTACATCAACACGAGGCCCTTAAAATGGAAATAGTCCGCAAATTCGCTTGTCAATTTGTATATCGTGGAACTCTGGGTGCTATTTGTAGGGCACAAAACAAGAAAGCCCCAATTTTGAGCCCGCCAACCTGTGAGTCCATTGCTAGTGTTAGATAGTTCATAGGGATCACCATTTGTAAACATTCGCAAGGTTGAGCCTTCCAGCCCTGGAGTCCATCTGTGAATTTGTATATGGCGAAACTCTGAGTGTTGTTTGAACGACATAGAACAATAGAAATGCAATGTTGAGCGAGCCAGCCCGCAAGACCACTTGTCAATTTGTATATTGTGGAACTCTTGGGTGTTATTTGTAGCTAACATAACAATAGAGGCCTAGTTTTGAGCCCGCCAGCCCGAGTACCCACGATCCAAAGATTGGCTTGAGTATGGAATGCGGGAACAATACATGCTCTATAAAATCTCATGTTCATACTTTATAAAAATAGATTTTATGTATTTTTTGTTCTTTTCGGAAAATTTCTTGGTAAGGAAGTTGGTGAATTCAAGTATTCAAATTTCACTTTCTTTTATATTACCAGCCCGATCGACTGACCGCTTCCCTGTTTCATATTGTACAGACCTCCTTGTCTAATTAAATTGAACAATATCAATATTTCATATTAATAATTTAGTATTGAAAATAATGTCTTTAGATAATTTCCAATAATTAATAGGGATTAGCATCCGTAGACAATCGCACGCTCGAGGCCTCCAGCCCTGGAGTCCATCTGTCAATTTGTATATCGCGAAATTACGAGTACTGTTTGTATGAAAATAAACAAAAGAAGTGCAATTTTGAACGAGGCACCCCGCAGGTCCGTTGGCCAATTTGTATATCACAAAATTTTGAATGCTATTTGTAGGCCAGGGAACAATGGATGCCCAATTTAGAGCCCGCTCGTCCGAGAACCCACAATTCAAAAAGTGTCTAAGTACATATTTAGTGTGTATTACTCGTTTTTCCAAAATTTTCTAGTTTCTATTTTCTCTATGCTTTTATTTTTTGAAACACGGGTTCCTGCATTGGCGGCTTTAACATTGCATTTCCATTGTTCCACCACCTGTGACTAGCACTCGAAATTCCGCTATTTACAAATTTGCAAAAAGACCCCCCTTCATCTCGTATACTTTCTCTTTCTATTTGCTTGGTCCTTTTACCCAATGTACAATGCTTTTATGTACAGAACCCCAGGTTCAACAATATACAAATTTCCCTCTCACCATTGCGCTTTCATTGTTCCCTTGCGCACAAACAACAACCGAAATTCCATGACATACAAATTGACAGTCAATATCTGTCACTGAGATGCAATATGATCATCGACCCTTCACGTCTTTTGGGTATATCTTCTGGCGTTTTTCTTTTGTAACCCGCCCGACCACTTTCCATACATAGGTATTCCTTGGAATTGGTTTCTCGGGTTGGTGGGTGCTTTGCCGCAATTCGCCATCACCACTGCCTTCGTACTTGTTTCTAGATATGCAATAATTAAGCTTTAATGTTAGTAGTTCATCCTGCGGGAACCGTTAAGATTGTTATTAATGTCTGGAAGTATGGAAAATATTTTTCATTACTACGAATTAAACTAAGATTTGTGCACAAGTATGTTATCCTTTCCAATTATTCATTTCAAACACGATGCAAACTGTTTTTTGTGCGCCGGTGGGTTGGCGCTTTTAAGAAATTTCTAATTCTTAATCTCTCTTCGTCGTCACTGTGACCTTCACACTTTTTTCTAATTGTGTAATTAATGAGCCGTGATGGTGACAACTCATTCCGCACAAACCCTGGAGATTTCCATTGATCAACAAAAGGCTCGAGAAGATATTCCATTGATACACATTAAACCATAATTTGCGGAGGGTTATATTATCCCTCTCCGATTTTCATTTCAAACATCGTCTCGAGAAAATGGAAATTCTAAATAACTTGTGGCAATAGTTTTGTCCAACCACAATAAACACATTGGGGCATAATGGCTAGAGGTTCCATTATTCCAGGGCATATTCTTACTACTCATCTCCCTCTGCCCAGGAGAAAAAAAGGAGATGGTCCCTTGGTACACCGAGAGATATATTTCAAGCCAAAGAATTCCAAGGCAACCCTGCCTGCTCAGAGAACCAACCCAGTTGCATTCATGGCTGATGCACAAGTTGATGTCATGAATTTTGAGCTAGAAGAAGATGATATGATGGCCGATGATACGACAATGGATGATGGCAATGCAGAGAATATTCCCACTCCTGCGCCCAAATTGAAATCAACCATAATGGACGAAAATTTCTGGCTCGGTGATGGCGGTCCTAACAACACCAAAAGGAGTTTCATAAAATAAACCGACAGTAAACGTAATAGCCACTTTGCAGTGCGAAAGTAGGAATTCCAAAATTCCAAATTAGTTTGTTCTGGGCGGAAGAGTTTCACTGTAAAGCAATGATATGTTGATTCTCCCATAGATATATTTCAAGACAAAAAATTAGTGATTAACATCTTCAAGAATCATGTCCAAAAATCACACTTATGCAAGGCATTTTTCTACTAGTCATCTCCTTTCGCCCAGAATGGACTAATTTGGGCCTCTAGAATTGCACGCGCAACCTATGCTCCTGAATGTTTTTGGACTATGGAAAGGTGGTTTCAGCTAAGGGATAATCCATTTGCCCTGCAACGTTTTCCCTCTTCTTTCTCACGGGAAGCTTCTGAAAACTATCAACTTCAGCACAGGATGTTTCATCGAGGAGAAAACTGCGAGGATCTTGCATACTATGGATCCCATGCCTATTTTTGTTGCAGATACGTTCAATTTTTTGGCTCGAAGAACTGGGTCCAATTTCTAAGGATAGATGTATAATACTGGGTGTTTTTCTTATTTTTTTACATGGATTTTCTATTAAAAAATTTGCCTTCGACTCTTCGTTGCTGCTTCTTTTTTGGATTTAACGCATGTTCTCATTGGCATGGTTCAATGCTCTCGTACTTCTTTGATATTGTGTTTACTTAGGTTATTTTTTCTAAGATGGAACATCTAACAATTATATGACAATGTACTGTGTCAATCCACCAGCCTTTTATGCAACCAAAAAGTGGATTACACAGTTTCAAACCAACATTCAATTCTATTCGTAATGCAGATAGAACATAACAATATCGGTGTACAATTTTGTAGAAAAATCGTTATTAAGTTTTAATGTTAACAACCCATAATGCAAGAATTTTAATACTTGAGTTAATATGTTGCAGTCATCGAGCAATGTATCAAGAACACAGTTACACCCACACGTTCCAATAAAATCTAATCTTCAACAAAGCATTTGCTGGCAACTAGTAGAAAATGAAGTTTAGTAGTTAAGTTAATATGTTATAGTCATGGAAGAAAATATCAAGAACATACTTACACGCATACGTTGCAATAAAATATAATCTTCAACAATGCATTTGCTGGCAATTAGTAGAAAATGATGGTTTTGCAACAATGGGTCTTCTTTGAAACCAATTCTCACTTAGGAAAATTGCCTTCTACCTTTCTATTTTCCCACTCTTTTATTCCCTGTAGTTTCTCTTCCTCGTTACTTAATCATTTTTTTTCCTGAAAATGCTTTGCTACACGGCTTGCCGGATTCACGCGTTTCCAACGACCACTTCCCCTTTCTTTAAATTGACCCTACCACATTTGCGGCACATTAGCTATATTAAAGGGCAAAGCATTTCCTCTATAGTTATGTGTCCTGTAAACAACACCCATATTTCCGCACTATACAAATTGACAGTCGGACTTCTTCGATATTGTGTTTACTTAGGTTATTTTTTCTAAGATGGAACATCTAACAATTATATGACAATGTACTGTGTCAATCCACCAGCCTTTTATGTAACCAAAAAATGGATTACACAATTTCAAACCAACGTTCAATAATATTCTTAATGCAGATAGAACATAACAATACCAGTGTACAATGTTGTAGCAAAATCGTTATTAAGTTTTAATGCTAACAACCCATAATGTAAGAAGTTTAAGACTTGAGTTAATATGTTGCAGTCATGGAACAATGTATCAAGAACACAGTTACACCCACACGTTCCAATAAAATCCAATCTTCAACAAAGCATTTGCTGGAAACTAGTAGAAAATGAAGTTTAGTAGTTAAGTTGATATGTTACAGTCATGGAAGAATGTATCAAGAACATACTTACACGCATACGTTGTAATAAAATCTAATCTTCAACAATGCATTTGCTGGCAATTAGTAGAAAATAATGGTTTTGCAACAATGGGGCTTCTTTGAAACCAATTCGCACTTACGAAAATTGCCTTCCGCCTTTCTATTTTCCCACTCCTTTATTCCCAGTAGTTTCTCTTCCTGGTTACTTAATCATTTTTTTCCCGAAAATGCCTTGCTACGCGGCTTGCCGGATTCACACGTTTCCAACGACTGCTTCCCCTTTCTTTAAATTGACCCTACCACATTTGCAACACAGAAGCTATATTAAAGGGCAAAGAATTTCCTCTATAGTTCTATGTCCTACAAACAACACCCACAGTTCCACACTATACAAATTGACAGTCGGACTTGTCGGTTGGCTCACTAATAGAATGCCTCAGAGTTTCGTGATATACAAATTGACAAACAAAGCATACAAGAAAGAACCAAGTAAACTCGCGGATCATATTTCTAGTTTACACTTGCACTTGTGCTCTTTTATATTGACACCAGCCGAACGCTTCCCCATTCCATACCCATAAACTTCTCTGACCACGAATTCCCGGTAGGCGGGCTCTAGATTGGACTTTTGTTGTTCCTATTATAACCCTATAATTTATAGGATCAATTTTTGATTGTATTTTTGTTCCCTTCAGTGTTTTTTATTTGCAGAGATTACTACATCCTGAAAAAAGAAAGAAAAAAGAAAAAGAAAGAAAAAAAGAAAAGAAAGAAAGTGAGAAAAGAATAAAAGAGGGCATAAAAGAAATTAAATAAATCCCCATGCAATAACAATGGCTTGATCCATACAGTCTAAGCATGGCCAAGTCCTTTTAAATTGATGTTGATAGGCTTAGTGAATAAGCTTGACTAAACTGTTTAATCTTAGTCAAGATGATAGGTTAGCTAGTGAATAAATTTGACCAAACAACCTAATCTTGGTCAAATATCTCCTAGGTAGAGTATTTTCTTAGTCCAACAGTCTAAGCTAGGATAAAGGTGAAAATGATGTAGGTTAGGACATAGGTTAAACAACTTCTTTTCAATATATATGTATGATGATTGATGAAAAATGCAAGACTTTGGATGATGAAGTGTTTTTCTAACCCCATGGTGATTAAAAGCAGAAGAGGCATTGCACAGAACCCATAAAAAGTCATTAAACCTAAGTCCTGTGCCATATGTTGAATAGTGCCCTAGAAAATTAAAGATCGGGCCTTGATCTATGACTGAGCGGTGAATGCCCAGATCTACAGCTCTGAAAAGATTTCAGACCCCCCCGTTCATTTGACCTTTAATGGTGGGGGGGTTATGAAAAGATGTTTAAGATGTGTGCTCATATCTATGGCCATCCCACCAGCGTGTAATCGGACGATCCACAGAAGATTCCGGACCCCCTCGACAATTCTTCTTTTAACGGGGGGGGGTCCGACATGATGTTAAACGACGTGCCCAGATCAACGACTGATCTGACTTCGCCTAGATCAACAGTCAACAAGGACTCTCGGACCCCCCCGACTGTTCTGCCTTTAATTGAAGGGGGGGGTCCAAAATGAAACAAATCCAGGCGGGCCCCATCGCAACGCGACATCATCTCATTGCGTCCAAACTCCACCTCTCCAAACATTTACCGCTTATCAGTGTTACATTTCACCACCACCCTCTACAAGTTCCACATCACGACCCCGTCATCTTGTCCCATCCATCTAATCGTTACAGTTCATATATTTCCCATTCGCCTTCCAATCACCAGTGCACACGTCGACCAGAGGTACACTTCATACCTCCTTCATCCTGCACTCTCATGCTCTAAACAACCCGTTGGCCATTTATGACTGGCCACATACCCGTTTTCCATATGACTTGTCCTTGTTCACCCAAACGGATACCTGTCCACTTAAATTCAACCCCATTTCGGTCATCTCCCATTCCATTCACAGTTCTTGCGTATCAAGAGATTCATTTTCCTCCGCCTCTACAATGCCTCATCCAGCCACAACCATCACCACTGACATTTTGTTTGAAATTACAGGTAGTCTTCACAACAATGGTGCCAAAATCCAAGAAAGTAGAAGCCGGGGAAAATCCTTTCCTCCCACCTCCTATCGACCTCGACAAGATCCCATTGGCCGACAAAGATCATCTGATATCAGACACTAGGTACGAACTTGACTTCGTGGAGTTGTAGTTGTGGCTCAAAGACACTTTCTTAGATCAGAGCGACGAAATCGGGCTCTGGGAATCCAATCTTCCTTTATATATTTTCCCCAAGGTCGATCATTTCCCTGAATTTTCCCTCAAATGCCAGGCTCATTAACTTCCCGACCAGAGAGCCATAGTCTCGTCATCAGGAGAAACTTTGTTCTTCATCACGCCAGGGGCCATTGATCAGATGATGCAGATACCCAAAAATGAATCTGCCTCCCCTTTCAATCTTGAAATCATAACAGAGTTATACCAGAAATTATCTTTTCCTCAAAGAGACCAGATATTTGAATTTTTCTTCCCACCGGATGCTCAGTTACCCAAATCAAATCCCCCCTTTCCTTCCTCCCTGTTCTCAGAAAAGGGAAACCAAATTATTTGATCACTCTGTTGTCTGCTTGGTTATTTTTCAGACACATGGGTGGATGATCCTATATTGGGTTTTCTGTCCATTTTCTCTACCGAGGAAATATCCACCATTCAGTTCGACTACAACACTTTCCTGGCGGAGAACATTCATGAGCAGTTTTCACAATTCACCAGAAAGGGCATGTTCTGGTACTCATCCATCCTAGCTTACATGTTCATCTTTTTTCAGCCGGATAGGTTCTCTTTCTCAATGTAGAAGATGGACAATGAAGGAAAACCTCAAGCAATCACATTATGGATGTCGCTGCCGAGGAGAAACTCCACTGAGTTCACTTTTAAACAATTCATTGAATTGTTTTATCATCCAGTTGTGGGCATGCTTAGTGGAAGACCTGAGCCAAGAATAAATGAAGAAATTCAAAGAGTTATGCACCTTTCAGATCTGGAAAAGACTGGATATTGGTTTCTATACCAGAATCACACATAAATCAGAGTGTATGGGTGCGAACTAGCTCCATACAAGTTGCCTAAGTATGTGCTTGTTCGAATATTCGCACTGGAATATATTCGTCAAATGATAAACTCACATGACATCCATTTTGTGTCTCTGAAGAAAAAACAACAGATGAGGATCAAAGGACAAATAGGCCCATTTATCTGCAACAGTCAAGCTACTGGGGAAGAGGAAGACAAATTATTGAAGGAGATGAAATTCAACACTAGTTTTATTTGGAGATATGACCCCAGTAGGATCATTACATAGATGAGGTCCAAGAACAAAAGTTCACCCTATGCCCACACCCTCGAGCCAGAAATCGAAAAATATGTGAGCGAGACAGAATGGGAAGTAAATACTTTGGTAGATACAGAGCCACGTGAATCTCTTTTAGTATCTATGACTATCTCACCGACTGCTACTCCTCAGATACCCAAGGAAAAAAGGCCAAGAAAGGATAATTGACCTTCAATCACCGAGGTATCAGCAGAAGAATTCTGGGTATACAGCAAGAAACCCAAAACCACTCATGCTACTCACATGTCTAGTGAGCAAGAGCCCTACTCTGCCACAGTGATTGAGAGAAGACAACAGGTGGTGTCAACCTCTTCTTCTTCGAAGTAGACAGAAATAGTCGTGACCACCCAAACTCCACAAGGATCTGCACCTGTAAGCATCTTTGAGAAATATGATATGATTAAAAAGAAGAACCAAAGGATGACTAATAGCACCTACTCCCAATTTTGGATGCAAACCTCCACGACACAACACATACTATTGTCATCCTTTGATACAGAGAAAAGAAGAATGCATCTCGCATTCCTGCAAGCACAGGTGCCTCACCCCAAAGAGATCACTGACTACAAGAGGTCAACTATTTTTTTTGACACTAAACAGATCCATCCAGCTGACCAGATGGATTTGCATAGAAAAACTGGAGAAATGGCATTCTCCACATTAGCACATGCTTCCTCTACTGTAGCTAAGTTACAGGTATCTTTAAGCAATGTCCAGACCCAATTGAAGTTGGAAAAGATATCCTCTTTTGCAAAGTATAATAGAATAAAATCCTTAGAGGAGTTGGTGCTCAAGATTGGGTATGATCCCTCGAATGTTAAAGTAATAGAGGAAATGTTGAAGAAAAATAATGTTGACATTGCATCTTTGAGAAAACAATTGAAATTTCCACCAACAGAGGATTCACAAGCTAAAGAGGTAGTTGAAGCCGAAAACAAGAAAGAAGAATTGTTGAATCTTATCATGCAGCAGAACACATAGCTCAAAGAAATGGAGATAGAGTTGGAAAATTTATTGAAAGAAAAGGAACAAATGACACCAATGGAAGTCATTCCATTGAGTGCAGTTCCCATTGTAAAAGTAAGTACAACAACAGTTCCAACAACCACTACAATAGAAATTCCATCAGCAACCCCATTAACAGCACTGGAAAAAACTGTGGAGCTAGCAAAGTCCATGGAGGAAATGAATTTGCAAGAGACAAAGATTAGTAGCTTTAAAATATCTAGGAACTCAAATCCTCTTTCCAAACAAGATATAATGTTGAGAGACAGGCAAAAGAGAAGCTTAAGTAGGAAATACAATAACTCCAGAAACAAACAGTGGCAGGCAAGACATTAACAGAGGCTAAGGAAAACATATGGACATATATTGCAAAATCCATAAATGAAATTTGGCCCATGGTGCAAATCATGTTCTAGCATCATGATCTGGTATTAAAGAGTAGGCAAGCCATTGACAGGATAAACACAGAGTTGGGTGAGATGCCCTCTGCAACCAACGAGATCATCAAGTTTCTGAACTCCAAAACCAAAGAATTGCTGGAAGAATTGAAAGTCGAAGACAGAACATAGACTATCCTGGAGGTAAAAAGAGCATTGACTAAAAGAGGATTGATGTTACAGTTGGAGGAAAAGGCTCAGAACATGGACATTGTAGTTCAAAGATTTTTTAGCAAGATTGAAGCCTTACAAAAAAAGGGTCTTTCTGATCTACGTGTCCTAAATGATAAACTAATGACTCTGTCCAATTACAAGCAAAGGATCGCCATCGTGGCCAAAGATAGTTCCAAGTTTTTAGGGATACAAAGAAGTATCACGGGAAAAGCATTCTTGGAGACTCTGCAACATGACCTCAACATTAAGCACGAGATCAAGTATGTCTTCATCATCAAGCCGACTTTTGCTAAATACACCGAGATGGACGAATTTTACCGCCGGTTATTGAAAATTATCATCCCAAGCACACCCATATGGGATGAGCTGTGCGATTTGATTGAGTAAAGGCAACGCCTCATCCATCTCAGCATCCAGCTCAGTGTCCAACATAGTTGAGGTCATCCGAATGACTCAACAATGGTCTTCCCCGAAATCAACATGAGAGATTCAACACATCGTCATCGGTTACTACATTTCTGCATCTTGTTAGATTAGTTAGTTAGACTCAGACTCTTTCACATCCTGATCATTAATGACAAGTTCGTTGTAACTTTTGTGATAAATATTTTTCACTTAGACGTAGGAGGTGTTGTTGATATTTTCACCCGAGCAAGCTCTAGTTGCTGTAATTTTTATCAAGAAGTTATTCCAGTAATACAAAGAGAAATTTCACAGGATTCCTACGTGTCCATTGTTGGTGAAGTTCCCTCTGTCTGCATACAATTTTTTTTCTTTCTCAGTTATCATATTTTCTTTCTAAAGTCTAATCTTTAAAAGAAGTTAAAGTTGCAAAATTTACCATTGTGTACTCTGTTCTTAATCTTTTACAGATTTAAATGTTTTTCTTCTGATGTTATAACAAATAAATTCTTAAATGCTTTTTTGTTTTAACTGATATCTCACCTTTTCAGCAATACAACATTTTTATTTCTAAATAATCCAACATTAGCACCATATCGCCCCATGAAACGAATCTTGTAACATTGTCTTGAACTTCTATCTTTTAAAAAAAAGACCCCATAGCCCAATTGAAGCGTAATTGATATTCAACCACTTTATTCAAAAACAATACGAACAACACAGTTATATTCTTTCTAACTAGCCTAAATCTTTGAACACTCAAACAAACCTATAACTCACAAAGATATCCCTCTCTGAAACTAGTAGGGCTAGCTTCCAGTTTCGAAGTGATTGGTTAAGGTTACCTCTGATAAGTTTCTTCTTGCCTCATAACAACCTCTGGGAATTTACATAGTGATAACATAAATGGAAACTCCACTGGGGAAGAACTGAAACAAACTTTCCACCCCTTGTTTTCTTTCCCCTAGAACAAAGACGACTTTATTTCTAGAAAAAAACTCAAACCCTAATCTTTACCTAGAAATAATGTTAATAGGTTGTTAAAGTTTGTGCATAAATAACCAAAATCTTCGAAGGTAGAATAAAATCAACAGTTCTGGCTCCCAAAAGAATTTCTACCAGATCTCATCCTGACCCAGAACCCACAAAAGTAATAGATAATCCTGAAAGACTACTCAGGAAGAAAAGCACTACAGAAATTTCAAGGAGTAACCACCCGCTTCCGAGGTCTTTTTCTATTCAAGAAAAGTTAGTTGTTCTTCTAGACCTTGAGTTTGAGATACCCTTTTGAACAAGTCTTTTCAGGACAAAATATGACAGTTTTGTCAGTGAAACGTTCTTAGACCAAACCATTTTTTAGCCCAGGATCCCTGAGATAATTTCTCCTAGAGCTGAAGTTGAGCAATGTTTTCACTCCAAGACTGATAAACTCGAAGACCTAGTCGCAAATCTTGGTCAAGATTTAGACAAACTCCATCTTCAATAGTCCATCAAACTTCCTACTTTAACCATCGTTGCGGTTTCTGCTAAAATTACACCAGGTCACTCCATTCCTCCAAGTCCTTCGTCCTCTATATCTTCAAGCATTTCCTCTCCTGTCACACAGGTTGTTGTTCAACCTCCTCCACCTATCATGGCGGCAAGATATGCTTCGTTGGTATTGGTTGCTCCTTTACATGACATGCCCCAAGATGATCAAACTAGACTTCCATAGTTCGATAGCACCGACCCCTTGAATGTGCAACAACATGTTGACAAAATGAACGATTACTTTGACCTGCAAGAAGTAGACGAAGCTGATGTGTAGATGAGATTATTCACACAAAGCCTAACTAGAGATGTGAAAAAGTGGTTCAAAACTTTACGTGTTGCTACCATTACTGACATTACTATTTTCCATCGGAATTTCCTAGACCGGTGGGAGGTAAAGAAAAATCCTCTCCAAATTCTGTCGGAGTATGAGAACATCAGAAGGAACTAAGGAGAGACAGTGCATGATTACTGCACTCGTTTCAACAATCTATACAATGCTATCCTGACTGAAATTAAACCACCACAAGGTTTGGAATTAATAAAGTTCCCTGATGGTTTTGACACTGACATGTCATATCAATTAAGGGAAAGAAACACAACAACTCTGGAAGACATGCAAAAAAGTGTCGTCAGTGTAGAAGCAAATCTTTTGGCCAGAAGGGCCAGACAGAGAATAGAAAAGAGGGTCACCATCAATGAAGAACCTTCTACTTCCTCATCTGATGCCAAATTAGATTCTCTAGCCAAATCTATGGAGAAAATGATGGAGAGACTCACCATAACTGACAGGAACCCACCTAGGGAGAACCAAGCTGCCCCTCAAATTAGAAACCCGAACTTTAGGAGAAATCCACCCCAGATTAGACAAAGAGATCCTAGGGATCAACGAGAACAATGGGGACCTGATCAGCAGATTAGACCACCTCTCCAGGAAAACTATGCTAATAATGGGGAGGAAGTAATTAAGGAGTTTGATGATACTCATATAAATCTAATGGGTGATCATGATCATGATCATGAATCTATTTTTCTCACCCAAGAAGAACACAAAATATTTCTCCTGTCACAAACAGAGGTAAATGAGGAAGCTGAGAAAACAAAACATCAAGCCTTTGAGAATGCTATAATGGAGGTTCACAGGCAGTATAACCTGAGAAGCAAGAAGGCTAATGATAACTCTCCAAAGAAGGCTGCTGAAACAAGGAAAACCTCAGAAAACCTTCCCAAAAAAACCCATGAGCGGAATGACGTTGAATCTCTTGTGCAAAAAACTCCATAAATCCTTAAGAGAAAAAGTCAAAAAGAAGTTTGTCAACCATTCAAACAGGTGCACCTGTCCATAGATTTTCTATCGATAAATCAGAAGTGCAGAGTTTAAACAAAACCATCGTTCCTTTCTGCCTCGAAGGGGAACTAGAAAAATTTAAGATTCCTATTCCCTTATCTGAGCTGATGAATAAGAACGCTTATAGGTCTCAGGTGATGAAATATTTAAGCATCGAACCTAATATAGGTACCAAAGCCTTGGATGTTGGATCTGTACACCACTTTGACACAATAAACCTTGTCGATAATCGACCTGAGCTCTTGTTCGTCCCTGAAGTTGATGGTCAAACTGATAATGGTGCCATGGCTACTTTTTACATCAGACTAAATATCCACGATCTGATATTACACAACGCTATGCTGGATTCAGGTGCCTCTCACAACCTAATGCCCAAAGCTGTGATGGAAAAGTTGGGACTCGAGGTCACCAGACCCTACAAATTTCATTCTTTCGACTCCAGCAAAGTTAAATGTATAGGCCTTATTAAAGATCTGTGCATCACCTTGGCTTAAATCCCCAAAAAAAAATTGGTGATGGACATCATTGTAGTAGACATTCCCCCCAAGTATGGTATGTTTTTATCAAGGTCATGGGGAGCTAAATTGAGAGGAACCCTGCAACTAGATATGTCCTACGCCACCATTCCAGTTTTCGGTCAACATAGAAGACTTTACAGAGAAACATTGATGAAGTATATGGTCAGTAGCCAGGAAAAGACACACAATTACCCACTATAATCTGCACACTCTGATATGGATTCTTTTATCCTATAAAACGACGGTGACTTTGAAGAACAAACCGCACAACTGGAAGATGATGCTCCTGACCCAAAGAATGATAAAGCTACTGTCGAAGTAAGAAACCCCATGGTTGAAGAAAATGAGGAACTGCCATCAGACTTCTGGAGCATGGACTTCGATGGCATTGTGAGTAAAGAAGGAGCTGGAGTCGGAGTGTGGATGCATAACCACAGATCAAAGTACTCGAAGAATCATTCCTATAAACTGAACTTTCAATGTACTAACAACATAGCTGAGTACGAGGCTTTAATTCTCGACCTGAAATTATTGAAGAAAGTTGGTGATAAGCAGATAATGGTAAGGGGTGATTCTGAATTAATTATCAAGAAAATCGAAGGTGAGTATGCAACAAAACATCCCAATCTTAGAGCCTATAGAAACGCTATTTTGGATGCTCTCCAATGCTTTACTGAATTAGATTTGCAGGTGATGCCTAGAGGAAAAAATATACTCGTAGACGGACTTGCCACGTCAGTAGCGACCTGTAAAATCCCTTTTCGTCCCACTCGCAAGTACACAGTGGAGGTGAAGTGCAGACCCACCATTCCTGATAACATCATATATTGGCAGGTATTTATAAATGACGATCAAATTAAATATTTCCTGCAATGTAAAAATGATTTTGAATGTACGAACATAGATTTATAACAAGATGAAGAAGTTGTAAATAAATATATTTTTGAGAATGGTAGTGTAAATACAATAGATGCTAAAGAAATCAATGAAAATGATGTAGATTCTGATATCTTGCAGTTGAAAAATAATGTGTTACCTAGAGGTTTAGTTCCATTGGAAGACTTGTTTGATTTTAACGATGTAGCCAAAAAACCAAAAATTGAAGCTAGCGGTAAAGAGGTTGAAGACTATAACATTGGAACAGAAGAAAACCCCAAAATGATAAAACTGCCTAAATCACTGCCACTAGAGAAAAAAAACAAATACATTGAAAATTTTAACGAATATATAGATGTTTTCGCCTGGGGCTATGAGGACTTAAAATCCTATGACACAAGCATCATACAACACCAGATTCCCATAAAAGAAGAACATAAACCTTTTAGACAGAAACTTAGGAGAATTAATCCCAAGTTTCTTCCCTTGATAGAGAAATAAATCAAGAAGATGTATGATGCCAAGATTATAGTTCCCTTGAGGTTTTCCAAATGGGTTTCTAATCTAGTTCCAACCAGGAAGAAAACTGATGATACCAAGCTCTATACAGATTTAAGAAATCTGAACAAAGTTTCCCTCAAAGATAATTACCCTTTACCCAAAATGGACCATATTTTACAAAGGGTGGTCGGATCTAGCAGGATCTCCTTACTGGACAGTTTCTCTGGTTACAACCAAGTCCTGGTCCACCCGGAAGATCAAGAGAAGACAACTTTTACCACACCCTGGGGTACCTTCATGTATGTAAAGATGCCTTTCGGTATGATGAACGCTGGAGCTACTTTCTAAAGACCAATAGATATTGCCTTTGTATATGAGACTGGGAAATTTATAGTCATTTATCTGGATGATGTAACTGTTTACTCCAAATCCGATGAAGAACATTTGCTCCACCTCAGACGTGTGTTTGAGAAGTGCAGGAAATTTGGGATTTCATTAAATCCTAAGAAAAGCCTTTTTGAGTTAAAGGAAGGTAAACTGCTGGGACACATAATCTCAAAAGACGAAATTAAAATAGATCCCAGCAGGATAGAAGCTATCTAGAAGGTGGAACACCCTAGGAACATCAAAGAACTGCAATATTTCATTGGCAAAATAAATTTCTTTAGAAGATTCATACCAAACTTGGCCGAGCTTCTCAGGAATATTACCAATATGTTGAAAAAGGACACAAAAATCAAATGGAACGTCGAGTCCAAACAATCATTTGAGCAAGTGAAACATGATCTCACCCAAGCTCCAATTCTGATTAGCCCAGACTATACCAAATACTTTTTCCTTTTATCTTTCGCATATGAGCACACTATAGAAGCAGTATTGTTGCAGAAAAACAATGAAGGGTATAAACAACCCATAGCCTTTTTTAGCAAAGCTTTAAGAGACACAACTTTGAATTATAATATTATGGAGAAACAAGCCTTCACCCTAGTAAATGCCATAAAAGATTTTAAGGTCTATATTCTCCATTCTCACACAATTGCATACGTCCCAAACACAATGGTTAAAGATATTCTGACCCAAGATAATCTGAATGGAAGAAGAGGAAAATGGATTGCAGTCATTCTGGAATACGACATTGAGATAAAACCTACTAAACTGATCAAAGGACAAGGTTTGGCCAAACTGATGGCTGAGTCTAATTTCCATGCTTTAGATATTAACTTTTTGGCTACAGTAGACGGACCGGAAGAGCAGGAAACTCCAAACATAAAAGAGGCATTCTTAAATTCCCCTTGGTACACAGACCTCATTTTTGTACTCCACAATTTACAGGCTCCTCCGGGTTTGACTAAGACCAAACCTAGATTTATTAAATTGAAAGCATTGAAATTTTGTATTCTAGAAGACAATCTTTATTGGAAAGATCCTGGTGGTGTCTTGCTTAATTACTTGTTAAAAGATGAAGCTAACAAAGTTCTTCAATATTTCCATGCAGGAGACTGTGGTGGGCACCTGAGCTGGAAGACCACAGCTAACAAGATTATGAGAGCTGGATTTTACCGGCCTACTCTGTTTGCTGATGTTCACCAGAAGGTTACTTCTTACAACTAGTGTCAGATTTTTGAAGGGAAAAGGAAGCTTCTGCCACTCCCAATGAAACCCATCTCTGTTGAATATCCTTTCCAACAGTGGGGGCTAGACTTCATTGGTGAAATACATCCTCCCTCTTTGGGCCAACATAAATGGATCCTCACGACCACAGACTACTTCACCAAGTGGATCGAGGTTGTACCATGCAGGCAAGTTACTGACTCTGTCATCATCAAGTTTTTAGAAACTAACAATTTGTCTCATTTTGGATGCCCTAGAAAAATTATAACTGATAATGAAGCAGCTTTCAGATCCAAAAGTCTCATAGATTTTTGTAATCAATATCATATTACTTTGGGACACTCGACGACTTTTTATCCACATGGAAATGGGCTAGTTGAGTCTTCTAACAAAAGTCTAGTGAACATCCTCAGAAAGACACTGCAGGAAAACAAGAAATCGTGGAATAATAAGTTGGTTTTCGCGCTCTGGGCTGACAAGATTAGCACCAAAAGATCGTTTGGTATGTCTCCATACCAATTGGTGTATAGCATTGAGGCAATTTTTCCCCTTTCATTAGAAGTTCTGGTCATGAAAATATTGTAGGAAACACAAGAAGAACCAAACGATGTCCAGCGAAGAATAAATCAAATGATCCACCTAATGTAATCCAGAGAAGAAGTTTACAACAGAACTCAAGTGATCCAGGAAAATATTAAAAAGATTTATGACAAGAGAACCAAAGAGGATAACTTCAAATTGGGTGATCTAGTTTTGAGGTGGGACTCCAAAAATGAAGATAAAGGTAAACATGGAAAGTTCGATAGCTTGTGGAAGGGTCCTTACACCATTCAGGCCTTCAGAGGAAACAATGATTTTCTACTTGCTAATCGTGACGGATCAGACCTGCCAGGGGGGCCCATAAATGGCAGAATGTTGAAGCATTAATTGCCACCTTAGTAGTGAGATCACCATTCCATTCCATTGTATATATCATTTCTTTTATAAGTCTTTTAGGTGTAGGTGTTTTTGTTCATATGTTTGAAGCCCACAGAGAAGGCCCTGAGATATCGATTATGTCATCAACTTTTCCAGAATAAATTAAGTCAGATAGCAAAAGAAACTCTAGAGGAATTTTTTCAAGACAACAAGAAACATGATTCTTGGAATCTCACAAGGAGGATACCATCCCCAGGTGGAGCCACTATTATAACCCTATAATTTATAGGATCAATTGTTGATTTTATTTTTGTTCCCTTCAGTGTTTTTTATTTGCAAAGATTACTACATCCTGAAAAAGAAAGAAAAAAGAAAAAGAAAGAAAAAAAGAAAAGAAAGAAAAAGAAAGAAAGTGAGAAAAGAATAAAAGATGGCATAAAAGAAATTAAATAAAGCCCCATGCAATAACAATGGCTTGATCCATACTGTCTAAGCATGGCCAAGTCCTTTTAGATTGATGTTGATAGGCTTAGTGAATAAGCTTGACTAAACTGTTTAATCTTAGTCAAGATGATAGGTTAGTTAGTGAATAAATTTGACCAAACAGCCTAATCTTGGTCAAATGGCCCCTAGGTAGAGTATTTTCTTAGTCCAACAGTCTAAGCTGGGCTAAAGGTGCAAATGATGTAGGTTAGGACATAGGTTAAACAACTTATTTTCAACAAATATGTATGATGATTGATGAAAAATGCAAGACTTTGGATGATGAAGTGTTTTTCTAACCCCATGGTGATTAAGAGTAGAAGAGGCAATGTGCAGAACCCATAAAAAGTCATTAAACCTAAGTCTCGCGCCATATGTTGAATAGTGCCTTGGAAAATTAAAGATCAGGCCTAGATCTACGACTGAGCGGTGAGTGCCCAGATCTACGGCTTTGAAAAGATTTCAGACCCCCCTGATCGT